>JARHVA010004316.1:1395000-1397500 GCA_037957365.1 Torreya grandis | reverse complement strand
ATATTTAAAAATTATATATTTTTTATTTTTTACTAAATTATACACCATTTTCATATTTATAGTAAGTCATAAAAACGTATAGAATTTTCCCAATTTGAGTTATAAGTTTGAATAAAATAAAATAAATTTTAAGGTGGGAGGTTGAGATACCACACCTTGGTTTCCCATCTCTTAGCCATCCCTGGCCCATCCTAACCCAAACATGGACCCAAACTTGGACTATGTATGTGTTATATAGGGCTGAAATTATCTTTTCTATTATGCTTTTGGCATAATATGGAGGTCATGTTGACCTTGCCACCTTAAAATTATTAAGGCATTATATGCATGGTAAGGTGCCCACCATTTAATTTATGCATCCACCCTTCCTTGGTTAGCCACCCTTTTTGGGCTACTATCAAGGTCCTAAGGTCCTAATTTTTTTAATAATATCTTATTGTATTAGAATTTTTTTATTTTTGTTTATATATATTTTTAAAAAAATACTAAATATTTATCCTTATATATTTTACAAACAAATTAATGATAATTATATATTGGATGGTTTTTCTTTCTTTTCGAAGAAGGTCATAATAACAGTTTTGCTTTTTGGAAAACTTTGAGGGCTAGAAAGGATATTCTTTTGAGAGGGTTAAAATGGAAGATAGGTAGAAGAAATAGAGTTGAATTTTTGGGTTATCTTTGTTTAAATCAAACCTCACTAGCATTCTTGCCTAATGTAGAGGGGTTAAGCAAGCATTTAAAAGAGCTCATAGGTCCTAGAGATTATGATTATTGGTAGGAGATTAAAGGCAAAAAAGGTGGAAGTTTCTCCACAAAGAATATTTGGATCATCAACAAACTCTTTTCTTAAAAGAGTTAAATATGATACTTCAAAAGACTCATATTAGCAAATTCCCAAAAGACGATGACCCAATATGGATGGTTAATCCTAGCAGGTTATTTTATATCAAATCTAGTTATATTTTTTTATTGGACCGCTAAGATTTAGAGGAAAACTGGAACTATTTGAGGATTAAAAATCTTATCCCCAAGATCAATGTTTTCTTCAAGATATTAGCCTAGAAAAAATCCTAATGGTGGATAATTTGATGAAGAGGGGGATTCCAATTCCTAATAGGTGTGCTCTATATAAACAAAATGCTATATATATATAGACCATATTTTCCTTTCCTACCCTTTTGCTTCCTCCATCTTCTAATCCTTGTTTAATTTATCCAATTATTCTTGGGTCTCTCTAGGGTCTATAAAGGATTTGATCTATCAATGGGAGGCACCTTGGTATTATCCTCCCTTGATATTTTAATATAATCTTTCCCTTCTTCATATTTTCAATGGAATTTGGATTTCTAGTAATTTGATGATGTTTGATAATCTAGATCCTAGTCACTTCTCAACATTAAACAAAATTATTACTTTTATCAAATATAATTATTTATCCTATTCCACCTCTTATGATTATCCTCGTTTCCCTCAATTTTTTCCAAATTTTCCATATGTTGAATCTTGAAATCTTATCCCATTCTCATAAGCTGAGTATAAATATATTGAAGATTAAGTGGATTCTTCCTCCGTCTTAATGGTACAAAATGAATTTTGAAATAGTAGCTAAAGGGAACACTAGACCCATAAGAGGTGGAAGTGTCATCTAGGATTCAAATGTAAATCTTATAGTATCTTACATGGAACCTTTAGGGATCCAAACTAACCATATGGCAGAAGCCATGGCTGCTTGGTGGGGTATATGAATTATAGTCAAGATGGGTTTGGATTAGCTATCAGTGAAGGGAGGTTATATGAACATTATCAAATGTATGAAATGTTCATCCCAAGATTCTTTAAATATTACTAGCATAATATAGGATTCTAAAACATTGATAACTTTTTCCAAGCAGGTGTCTTTAAATAAGGTAATAAAAACACAAATAAAATATTGAGTCTAGGAGTCATTAGTGGATATCTCACCCATTGGCAAGGTGATGTGGAATTTCCTATCGATGGCATGCCAATCACTAAATTTGATAAAGGATAATCCAATACATGGCATTATGTGCATCATAATTACTAAATGTAATCAATAAGATTGGAGGATATTTTACACATGTAGGTTTATCATTTGTCACCCATACCATAAGATTTTTGTTGAAATGATTTAATTCATGTTAATCTATATTAAGTTTAAAGTAAAATTAATCAACATAATTTTATATTTAACTTCAAGTGTCTCCACACATGAAAAGTGCAAAGAAAGCAAACAACTAGAAATGAAAGGTGATCACAATAGAGTTGAGACTATATCTTGTGTCAAGGTGAAGGAAGATGCCTACATATGTAAAAATATGGTTAAGGGATGGATTTAAATCTTCATGGAGAGAATTGTTGGCCATGATGTGGTGATTTCTAGAAATTTTACATGAGGCTAGAACAAAAGGGAGGTTTGAATGGATGATCTAAAACTCACACTCACTAAAGAAATAATTAAAAGCATCATAGGTATGGA
>JARHVA010004316.1:1220000-1387500 GCA_037957365.1 Torreya grandis | reverse complement strand
TTAGTCATCAAAACAAAACTATGGCCTAATATGAAGTGACACCACCACAAAAGTGAATGAATTAATTTTGATAAAATTTTTGATCATTTTGGATGTGCCTATGATATTATACACACCAATTAAAACTCAAGGGGATTTCACCCTCTCATTTTAGGACTATTGAAATCATACAAGGCATGGGTTACAACTTTGAATATCCTACATAGTATAAAAGAATAGAATCCAATAACCTATAATGCCATAATGGTGGTTCACCTTAATAATAAAAATAATGCCCAAAATGATTATATAAAATGGTGATATGATGGAAAATCTCAGATATCATAAATAAAAAGGGGATAAAAAGGAGAGGTAGGGTAAGGCATAAAATAATATTACAGACTTTAGTCAGTTAGTTATTTCACTCGAGAAATACTTGTAAGATTCAATGCAATGTGATTAAAATTCATCATATAAATTTAATCACTCAAATATGAATAAATATATATCAATAGTTTGAGGACAATGATTATGATAATGATTTAATCTAAAAAGTATCTCCTTTCAAGCTAAATTAGTTGTAAAAAATAGTTTAAGCACATTCAAATACTATGATTCTATAAATACCCAATTAACAACATAAAATAGCTAAAACACATCCAAATTTGTAAAATAAATTAGATGTCAACTCCCTAATATTATTTAAATATCTAAATTATACATTCTAATCTATTCATAATAAAACATGTAAATATCTCAAACAATGTCTTAAAACTTAGAAAATACATTGCCTAGGTCTAATCTTGAGAAAGGAGAAAGAAAAAAATAGACAAAGAGAAGAAACCAAACATTCCATAGTATTTCATGGTTATCTCTTTGAATTTATTAAAATTCCATGTTCCTATTGATATCCAAACAAGTAAATCTAAGTACCAATGTAGTTCATCCAACTCCTTAGTGATACAATATGTTTAAAAAAATTTAAATACATATTTACATAATAGGGGCTATACACATTCTCTACCACAATGGAAAATTTTGTTATGTATAGAAGCATGGATAACAAATATATAATAATGTGTGGGAATACGATATTAGAATCAAATATTCCTTTGTTTTAGCCACTTTAACACATGGTGATTCAATTCAGATATACTATGGGGCCACCATAATTTACTTATTCATTTATTTATGTTGTGTCCTTTGTAATAAGTTAATATTAAAATTTCATTATTTTGTAGCCACATTTACCATATGGATGTTATACAGTGGCATAAAGTTTTGTGACTAGGCCCAAATGTCATAGGGAGTCTTAGTCCTACAAATGTCAAAAAGGATTAAGAAGAGATAAAAGTGCCCTATGAAATCTAAGATGGACCATAAAGTGTCATAAATAAGTATATATTCCATGAATTATACTTAGTGCATTGAATATTATGAATTTCCATGAGGACTACAATGTGTTATGAATGTCTCTAAGTGCCACAAAGACTGTGAAGTAACACGTAGACTATGAAGTAATGAAAGGACTGAGAAATGCCTTATATATATATGTATATATGTGTGTGTGTGTGTGTGTGTGTGTGTGTGTGTGTGTGTGTGTGTGTGTGTGTGTGTGTGTGTGTGTGTGTGTGTGTGTGTGTGTGTGTGTGTGTGTGTGTGTGTGTGTGTGTGTGTGTGTGTGTGTGTGTGTGTGTTTGTACACACACACACACACACACACACACACACACACACACACACATAGAGATATATATATATATATATATATATATATATATATATATATATATATATCTTAGAAGATCCATGAATAATACTAAATGTTGTGATTTCGACCAAGGAGATTGGAAATCCTATGAGTAAATAACACAACATCAGAGATTATAACTCAATAAAATGGATAAGTAAAATGTATTAAGAATGATTCGAAGGAAACATCTAAGTTTACTATAAATGAGTTACTAAAAATTACATCAAGCCATGAAATAACAAGAAATACTAGTCCTAAGAAAAGAAATTTTCATGATTAATTCCATAGTCTCTAATTTTTTTTTTCATTTTATTGTTTTAAATATGGGCCATCATTCTGAAAGAAAGTGGGGAATGTTGGACACCATAAAATATAATTAATTAGTGGGTTATTTGAGATCATAATCCTTAATATTTCATGATTAGTAAGCCATAACCCTACCCTTTTTTAGAAGAACAACTATAATACAATCTTTATATGCATTGGTAAAAACCAAGATGTCCTTCCCTAAATCCAAAATTATATGAATCAGTGCAATAATGAGGCATTCCTTATGAATATAAAAGTGTTTACACTATAATTAATTATGAATTATAATTTCCATTAATTTTAAAATTAAACTATTAAAATATGACCTAGGATTTTATATAAGAAATATTCCAAATATATACAAAATTATCCATTTGATAAAATTATAAATTAGGGTTGGGATTGGAGAATTGTACTTGCAATTGAATTATTTTTTACTATGTTATTTTTTTGTGGAATAAAAATAGATAAAAATTAATTTAAAACATAGATGTATTATAAAAAATTGGCTCTTTATATTTAGAACAAGTCAAAAGTAGGTAGATAGGAAGACAGTAAGTTATTATCTATGTAATGTGATTTTGTCTTATTATATTTTGTGTTGGATGTAAAAATATTGATTTTTTTTATTATGCCTGTATGTGACCTATTTTTTTCTAGAGCCTAAGTTGATACATGGAAGAGTTATAAATTATAAACCTAATCTTGCACAAGCACATAAAAGGATATCAAATTAAAAATGGATAAAAGTGGAGAAGGGAGAATCACTAAGCTATCCTTGTAAAATCCTTTCTTAACTGAGTGTTTCATGCATAGCCCAAAAGGTCCTTAATCTAATGTATTTATCCATTTAGGTAAGATAATATTAATGAAACTAGAAATTTTTATTATAATTTTTTAGAAGGGATGCCCTAAACTTTAAATAAATAATGGTAGACTTGGCAAAGGACTATAAAATTGTAGTATAGTTATGATACAAATATTTACTCAAAAAGAAGATGCTTTTGAAATAAAAAAAATATATGATCCTTTTATTATATTTCTATGTCATTTGAATTTTTACCATTGAGGTGATTTTATATAGAGATATTTTGAATGTTTTCGATAATCAACCTATTGATACACATGGAAAAGTCATTAGGAAGCATGTTATTTTGAAAATATATCCATTATAGCATAAAAGACATGTCCACACTATTGTAAATGTGTGTAATTATTTGAAGAATAATGACTAAGGGGGGGTGAATCAGTCTTCAAATCATTCAATAAATGTCACTTAACATTCATGATCCATTCATACAAACATATATATCAATCAAAACATAGTAACCATACATATGAACATAAAATACACGAACACATCACATATGTGGGAAAAACTCAAGGGGAAGAAAACCCACTAATATATGGAAATTGAATATAGTCATATAATAAAAATACCAAATTTATTTAAGTACCAAATCCACATGGAAAACCAACCCTAGCTATCCAAGTACCCAATTGACTAGGCTTTAACAAGCACCTACTTGTAAGGAGGTACCAAGTACCTATATGATTCAACACTAACTCATCCACCTGATTTATTTAATCACCTTTAAAACACATTTTTTATCAACAAAAATATCATGAACACCTCTTTATCTCTTCACACTCTTATCCATCTCAATCTAACTTTTAGGCCTCTTCACTCAACTAGGAATCTTCAAGACTGATTAGGTCCTATGACCTTGATATTCATATTTAGACATCCTATTATATATTAATGGTAGTTTCTCTAATTTATTATAGTCAAATATAATACCTTATTCCACTAAATCATATTCTATCTGATTCACTCCTTAATCCCATCTACTAACTAGCTAAATAGGCTTAAAAGGCCTTATTCTTATACAAGCCTCTTGATCATACACCTCTTGGTTATACATACACACCTTACCACTTCTATTTAAAAAAAATTGGCCTTAGGAAACATTAAAATTAATAATAAATTATTATATTAGGTTGAACATTACTCAAATAAACTAAATCCTTCTTTAGGTCTCATCGAGACATAATTCCATTAGGCCTACTTTAGGACAAGTTACCTTATGACCCTTTAGAACACTATAAACATCTATAAATAGATTTTTTTTTTGAATAAAATAGTAAAATAGGCCTTATGTAAAATTCTCCTATCACCATGACACTTTTTAGGTCCAACCACCACTTGAAAAACTCTATTAGCACTATTCACATTAGGCCTTTGAACACATAGAAAAGTCTATCTTGAACAACTAAAGATAAAACAACATTTGGCCACAAAATCCATAAATTTAATAAATTATACATAATATAAATGAAATTAACATTATAACCATATACATTATACACTTCAAATTAGGTCATAGAGTCTCAAACTCATCATTACAACTTGCTTACTTAAAACTACCAAGATTGTCAAAAACATAGTCATGAAACATTGACCTTGAACACTTGTATGACCAATTTAAAATAATTAAAATACATGAAAATTATCATATGAAATATTCATAACATATTCAAATATAAACATTATATGGTCTAGTACTAACTATTGGTTTTACAAACCAATTCATTGACCTCACTACAGACAGACCTCACTGACTCAAACAAGCGAATTTCACTTCATCATTTTCACCACTATACCTAACTTCAAAGATATATAAATAGTCTCAAGAAACATATACATTCACTTTTTCTCATCATTATATCATGAAAAAACATTTAATTTATATTGTCATTGTTACATGCGTTTTTCACTATCTGCACCATTTGGCATGTTAGCAACTAGCTAGTTTATATGATCAGTTTAGTACACTTTATGGATATAAAATGTATATAAACCTTAATTTAAACTGAAAACTAATCTCTAACTTATTATTCCATCTATTTTATTATTATTTCCAATGCAACTTTTGAATTCTACAATAACATATTTAGAAATAAGCCTATAACTCAACATTTTATCTCTCATCTCTCTAACCAATACCACATGGAGGTACCTAGGAGAGTATACTATGATATAAAATATATTAATTTATCAATTAAATCTATCCTAATAAATTTTTATCAATATATTCAACATTGGGTCCATATTAGGGTTCTATGACTGTTTAAACCTATTTCCTCTCTTAACAGTCATTCATAAAGAATAAACCCTCAATACAAAAAATAATCCATATAATTTTGATCTAATACATTAAAAATATACCATGAACTACCTAGGTTACAATTGAAAAATTTAATGAGTTGATGAGTATAATAAATCCTTCTTGGGTTGAGAACTCTTCATTTTGGGCACTCGAGAGACCTCCAAACAAGTTTTCATGCCTTGTGCTTCAAAATGGAATGTAAAAATTTATGTACATTCATAAAATAAATTGAATCACATTTTTCAATGATCACCTACTAACACTTGACTTTGAAACTGATCCTGATATCCCATTAGACTACACACTCTATCTATACCATAGTCTTCATACCTTACTAGGCCTTGAATTGATCTTCATGCCTCTTTACATGATCTCTCAACCTTAGTCACATACTAAGGCAACCTCAAACTCATCCTAAGCATCTTATTTCATGCTTAAACACTTACATACATCCTTAAAATTCCTTGACAACAAATCGTGATACCTCATTAGGCTAGGTAGGGTCCAAGTACAGACCAAGATAGAATGCCTTACCCTCAAAGACCCACCTTAACAAACTTATGAAGGCTTATATACCTAACACACAAGTCCATGTAATGAAAAAAACTTATAACTTGCCTAATCTCACTCACTTCACAATGATACCTGCACATAGCTCATCATGTCATCACTAGGCTCATGACTACTTTTCTTATGCAACATGACATCAATGACCTATAACTTTATGTAACCATAAATAATTAGTTTCCTTAAAATTCTATTTCATGATAACATATATTAATGACAACACTCCATCAATGCCCCTTGTCACACTAACATACTTCCAACTAGATACACTCTCTTAATGACATCAATCGCATGTCAGATGCACCTTTGACATCAATGAAAATCCTCAGCAATCTCCCTCTTTATCATTGATAAAACCCACTTTAAAAAACTTATCTCAACAAGAAACTTCTCCCTCATTATGAAAAGTTTCCCCCTTTGACATAACTAAAAAAGTGATTTATATAACTTATTTGATCACACTCCTTCCGACCAAAACATTCAGTACAAAAGATTATAAGTTTATGAGTCATAATAGAAACATGTTCCCCCTATCTCCATGTATACCTTCTTAGAATGAATCACCTATTATTGTAGCTAATGAACAACCTAATTATCTCCCCATAAGTACTTGGCTCCATCAGTGACTTATAGGGACATGAACTATACCCAATTCTTATCTTAGGTGTTTGAATGTTTCCTTTTGAAGTGGTTTGGTCAAAATATATGCAATCTAATCCTGTGTATAAACATATTCAAATTTGAAACTTTGTTCAGTTACCTAATCTCTTATAAAATGATACCTAATGGTAATGTGATTAGTATTTGAGTGAATGAAAAGTTTATTTTATATTATTATAACAAATACATTATCATAATAGATAGGTCTATGACCATCATACTCCACCATGTAGTATTTTAAGGTCTATCCCATCTATATGACCTGAGTGCAACATGAAGCTATTTAAATGTACTTAGCTTCACATGTGGATAATGTTACTAATGGTTTATTTTTTCTTATCCATGAAATTAGGCACCCACCTAAGAATAAATATCCTCCATTGGTACTCTTCATCTAGACTTCCTACACAATCCACATATGTATCAGAAGTCAAATTGAATTCCTTATTCCTTGGATACCACAACCCAAACTCCATAGTCCCCTTGAGATTCCTAAGTATCCTTTTGAATAATTTTATATGATTTTGTTTTTGATCTACTTGAAACATTCCCATAAGACCTATTTCCTACATGATTTAGGTCTAGAGGTAATGGTGTATAAAAAAATTCCAATAATTAACCTATATGATGTTTGATTAACCTCTGGAGCCTCATCTTCCTTACTCAAATTACACCATATGATCATAGGTGTACTAATTGCCTTGCAATATTCCATTTCAAACTTCTTCAACATCCCTCTTATGCACTTGGATTGTGAAATGAATACACCTTGTTTAGATTGAGTGATTTACAACCCAAGAAAGAATAATAGTTCTCCTAGCTTAGACATCTCAAACTCTTTCTTCATCACCTATAAAAAATCTTTAGTCATATTCTTATTTTTTCCACTAAATATGAAGTCATCCACACATATAACTACTATCAACTGATGGTCGTCTTCTATCTTTATGTATAGACTACTATCTGTAACTACTCTTTTAAATCCTTAATCCAATATATACCTATCCAACCTAGCATACCAAGCTCTAGGAGTTTTATTTAGACCATAAAGAGCATTTATCAATATAAAAACATAGTCCTTATCTCTTTATAGTAATAAACCCTTAGTTTTCTCTATGTATACCTCCTCTTCCTAATAACCTTTAGATGGATGTCATCAAATAATCTAGACTCATTTAGTAGAATCCTTACCAAATGCTATAAATAATATTATTGCCTCCAATATTTCTAATGGTGAAAATATTTCCTAAAATTATACCCCTTAAACTTGTGCATATCCCTTGCATAAAAATCTAGCATTATTCCTAGTGACTTACCCATCTTCATTTAACTTGTTTCTGAACACCCATTTTTTTCCAATGACACTCTTGTCTTTAAGCCTTAGAACCAGTTCCCAAGTCTCATTATTCTCTATTTGGTCTAACTCCTAATTTATATAACCTATAAAAAATGCATCTTTTTTTTCTTCTATAAGGTTCTTAGGTTCAATCATATACAATAGATAAACATTCTCTTGATTTAGGTTACTTACCAATCTTCTCCTTATTTTCATGCCTACATCTTTGTTATCGATGATTTGAGATTTAGGATGATCTCTTTAAATATATCTTAAGGGGAATTTTGAGTCTTGTCTCTCATTAACTTATTATTATTCCTCATCAAACTCTATTTTTTCCTATTCATTATTGAATTACATATTCTCTAATATATCCTTTGACTATGAGTATGATTTCTTTGTTTCATTAATCTTCACATTGGTGCTTTCCACTATCTTATATAACCTCTTTATAGCATCTATAGGATAATATTACTAATTAATACCCCAAGAATATACCTTCATCAAACCTATAATCAAACTTACCTAAGTTCTCCTAATCTCTTTTGATGAGACATTTTCTTCCAAATACTCTAAAGTGTTCCAAATTAGTAGGTCTACCTTTCCATAGTTAATAAGGGGTTTTGTTTCCATTAGTACATATTTATCCTCTATTAAATATGTAGAATATAGTACTCACTACCTATATTGAGTACCCATAAAATAATATAGACTCATTTATCATAGTTCTTACCATTTCTTAAACTATCCTAGTCTTTCTTTCCACTACCTGATTTTGTTGAGGTGTCCTAGCTACTAAAAACTATCTTCTTATCCCATAGACCTCATTGAATTTATCAAAAACATTAGACCAAAACTCTCCTCCTATGTTAGATCTTAGGCACTTGATCTTCCCATTCTTCTCATTCTCAATAACGGCCTTGAATGCCTTGAACATTTCAAGAGCTTATAACTTTTTTTTTTCAAAAATGCTACCCAAGTCATTCTTGCATAGTCATCTATGAGTAACATGAAGAAACTATCTCCTTGAATGATTTGGATTATTGTAGGCCTATAGTGATTAGTGTCTATTAACTCTTAAGATATTATATTATAGTAATCCTTGGACTTTAACCTTCTTTTAGTCTATTCACCATGTTAACATGCCTTAGAAATTATGTTTATAGGTTTGGTGATCTTAGGCATATTCTTCACATACTTCTTGGTGGATATCTTGACTAGATTGTCAAAGTTTAGGTGAACTAACCTTCTATGACATAGCCAAATT
This sequence comes from Torreya grandis, assembly GCA_037957365.1. Classification (NCBI taxonomy): domain Eukaryota; kingdom Viridiplantae; phylum Streptophyta; class Pinopsida; order Cupressales; family Taxaceae; genus Torreya; species Torreya grandis. The sequence continues at coordinate 1,378,459 of JARHVA010004316.1, read as the reverse complement.
TCATCAATATTTTTCATAAAGTATCTCTCCTTATTGATCTCATTCAAGACAAAAATTATTCTCAATCCTCTTATCATTGGCAATTAGACTTCCTAATTTGTTTCTCCTTATCTCACACCCTCTATCACGAAATGTTAGTATGAGTCTTGGGTTACACATTAGAATTAAAATAAGAAGGTTATATTTCAAACCTTTCACATATAGCACATTTTTTGTCTTGGTCTTCCCATTGTCCAAATTAAATATACCCTTGCTAGCTATATTGGCAGTTGTGTTTACTCCAAATATCACTATTCTTATAGCATTCTTCTGTAATGAAATGAACTTATTTTTTTCTCCTATCATTTGACTTGATAAACCACTATATATATTCCATTTCATGCCTTCATCTTGAATGTGAAAGGAAGTCTGAAATAGCATAAATTCCTCTTTAGTCTTATATTCATCAACAAATAATCCATCTAGACTCCTGGGTTCAATATCATCAATCCTAAAAAAATTTAGTTTCCACACAAATTTTTGACCCTTCTCATTCACTCTCAAAGATCCATATACATTTCTAAGTCTTCTTTATTGATCAATCCTTCTCCCATGATCCCATGAAAATTCATCTCTTGAGACTCTTCTACAATCACTTTCTCCATAACAAAAGATATGACATGAAAAATAATAACCATTAAATTAATTAGAATATCTCATTTCATTGGGTGATATTATATCATTATACCTCTAATCTAACCAATCAATGGATTGGTGTCCTTTTATACTAATGCAAGTATCCAAGGCTATATATGATGAGACCATTAGATATTTTGGTTTACAATTCATTGTTTGGGGGACTTATTCTATTGTTGATGCCTAAATCCTAAGGACATCAAATAAGACCCTAATTTTAAGTGGTAAAAAAATTAAATCTAGAAAGTTATATTGACTAAAGATCTCCTATGACATACATTGTTGAATGATTCTTCAGTTCATGCCATCAACATCTAGAACTTAAACATCTGACATAAGACAATATTGTGTCCTCACTCAACTTAACCGGCTAGGTAGGATAATGTGATATTTTAGAATGTGATAATGATGTCTATTGTCACTTAAATATCTTCTTAAAAAATTTTGAATATGAAGATGTGTGAAGAAAATTTAATTCCTATGAAATTGAAAGACACTCTTGCATAAAGATAACCTACTTACTTTGAATTGAAATAACCTTTGCATTTAATGGAAAGGCACATGCATTAAAATGAAATTCACACTTTGGTTTGAAAGGAAAATCACACTTTGTTTTGAAAAGCAAATCACACTTGTGTTGAAAATGGAAATCACACTTTACAATAAAATGAAATATACCTGAATTATAGAAATACACCTTTAAACTATAAACTAAAAATACCAATTTTTCTTGACCTTTAGAGAGAAGTGGGCCCTTGTTCCATCTGCATAACAAGATCAACTTTAATCAGTAATGAAAATGAACGCTAAAATTTATTTCATTATTGAAATGAGCATATACAAATAGTGAAATTATACTTGAATTATTCTTCTCTATTTTGTAATTTTTTATCATTATTTATTCATTTATTAATTATCTAGAATGAGGAGATATGTATTTAAACTACATCTCAATAGCTATTCACAAAATACAAAATCTATCACTCTAAATGGCCAAATATGCTTATTCAAAATATAATATCCAAGAATTATATCCCACACTTATAGGGATGCATTAGAACTAACTCAACTAACACTAGATGGAATATAACTAACATATATTTGAAGAGACTATGTGTAGATTTATAAAATAGACATATATTTATATCTAAATCATTTTATACCATTACTATGAATAATAATTTTTAAAAGAAGATATATAAATATTGAAAGTATATATATACAATAGATATATTTGTATATACTATATTGATCTATAAGATCTAGCTGGACATCTTTGGAGTATCCCTGCGCATCTTCAGAGCACTATTGTATAGGTCTTCAGAGCATCTTCAAAGTATCTTTACAGCTACATATCTTCAAATATCAATTTGTTATTCACTAAATATTCAGAACTATTTCCAAAAAGAGTTTCCAAAACTATTTAATGACTTCTCAAAATGATCTTTCCATAGATATGTATTTCTATATACAAAATTGTACTCATTTCATCCAATTTAGACACAAATAATAAGATAGAGAATCAACAATGTATCACATACAATGAAAATACAATTTCACTAATTTCCTAATTATATAAGATGTTAATTATTAAATTTAATAAAATATATAACCAAAATTCAACACTTATGGATAATTCATATGATATACAATGAGCTATATGGAATGTTCACTATTTTTCCACCACACTTTAGCTTTTGCAAGTCTTCTTGCAAACTAGTGGGAGAACTATTCTTTAAAATAGGATTCCATATTACAACCACTGACTGAGATCATAGATTTGAAAGTGTTGACCTCAATCATGATGATTTTTAGGTAGGTATCCCAAATCTCTTACCATTATATGTAGTCATGCCTAAAAATTAATTTATATCTGATTGTGCCAATTTTACTAGGGAGACATAGGACAAAGAAGAATGGGAGGCCTAAATCTCATTTCAATACACACATCTAATCCTCTTTTGTCTAAAACTTAAGTGATAATATGAACAACTATCTGATCTCTATGAATACTCCATTTGATGGTGGTGGGACTCATAATATCATAAAATTTTAAAGCAATAGACAAAGTCTCCCACTTAGCCATACTTGCATTTATAGATTTGGTGGAATGCTAGCTTATAAAATATCTAAAATATACTACATTTGCTCTAAAAAATTCATGATATTTATTTTTCATATATATATGGTACATAAGCTATAAAGTAACAAGGAGTTTATGGGTCTTTAAAAAATAAGGTCTCATACACAGACTTATAGTATTCTAGAACTCAAGATATGTATTGTGTTCTTGATCCAAATTTATCAAATTTGTCATGGTATAAATTAAAGCACATAATTATGTTTCCTATATAATTAACTTCAATAAAAATCTATATTGGTAACCCAATAACATGTTATAAAGACAGAATTCACAAATTTCATCATGTCTTTTTCTGATACATTTTAGAAAGACATCCATAAAAATATGATCATCCTAAATAACATGAGTAAAACCAAGATAAATAAACTAAATTTGTCATTTTTAAAATTATTCATGAAGAAATAGAAAACATAAAGAAGAATATTGTCTACATAATAACAATATTTCATAAATTTCATAAATATTTTGAATGGAAGTTTGAGATTTTCACAATTGATGATGAGACTCTATTGTAATCCTAGAATTTTATTCTTCAAATTTATGACTCTTATGTTGAGTTTTAATCCAAGTTAAAATAATTTTATGAAGTGGTAGAGGGAAGGAAGGAATATCCCTTCTAGGTCCTTTAGTTTGTACAACTATTTCCTTAGTTCCCCTCTTCATATCTTGTAAGAAAGCTTGAAACTCCATAGTTTGAGTGGTTATATCTTGTATGAGATCATTTTTTTGAGAAATCAATGTATTTTTACCAATAATAAAATGTTATAAATTATTAATTTGAGTATCCTTACCAGCAATAAAATTTGGTAAACTAGTAATTTGGGCATCCTTATTTACAAGGGAATTTCGTAAGGTGCTTAGTTCATGAGATTGGGAAAATAAAGGATAAAGTATTTTAGTATACTCAACATTAACTACTATAATGATTACTTTTTGTGACCTAACTTGAGAAACAACATCTTCATATATTCTTTCCAAACTAGAAATAGTTTAATTATTACTTTACAGTGTCAAATAGAGAAAATCTAACTGTACTTGTTGTTTCCAAATGGTTTCCTCATGCCAAGATGGAATCATATAATTTTGTAACTAATAATATTCATGAGTATGTTGAGGAGAACATAATATTTATTCTATAAGTGGAGCTTTACCCTTATCAGCTACAGAGGGTAAAGTTCTTTTTTCTTCTTCATCTGTAATTTCCTATGTAAGGGTTTCTTATTCAACTATAATTTACTATGCAAAGGTTTATTATTATAATATTTTCTTAGCATCCATAAATTATATGGGAGAGCTTAATCTTCCGAAAAAATTAATTACCTGTACATCACATTCTTCTTCCACCTAGAGAATTAGGTGATGACTTTACTAGGGTTTGACTAGTAGAGTAGGGTTTTCTTATGAAACTCCCATTTTTATTTTTGACTTTTAGTGCAACATCTTCAGATCTAAGGGTATAAAATATGGGATTTATTATATTTTTGCTATTATGGAATGAGGATAAATAGGATGTGGTGATTTATTACCATGGGTTTGATATGCTTTTTACATAAATGAGGACTGAGATTTTTGACCTTTGGGTTTACTTAGAAAATGATGCTGATAAATAAAATTTATCAAACCATGATGGCTACTAACTAGTTACCCTTTTTATTTTTGACCTACATTAGTTATATAATGGCAAAGAAAGGATGGTAAGTTTACCTGGTATTCTATTCTACTTCTTCTTTTCCTTAAATGACTGATAAGCCTCATGGTATCTCTACCAATCATAGTGACTTAGCCATTACATGTAAGATACTTCATGATCCAATATGTGACATTTTACCATGGCTATGGAAAATTATCTCAAATTATTCCTCTAGCCATGCCTTATGGGGTGTTGGCCAACTTAGGATGGAACTAATTTCCTTTAATGAACATTTGAATTAACTTGACAAAACTTAATTTATCAGTGATACATACACATTCTTCATGGATTCCTAATAGTTCACTGATCATAGAAAAATCCACAAGAATATGATCACTTATAATAATAGAATGATCCTCATCAAAATTTTCAAAAAAATCTTGGACAATATTTTTTTGAAAACCCTAAAATGTTTAAAAAAAATTTAGCCATACTACCATCTCGAAAATAACCCTAGTTGATTCATCTAGAACTCTGGTTCATTTTTATTCTTCTTTCCATCCCATCTTTGGAGTTTTTTAGAGTTCTCTCAAAAACCTACTTGCACTATGGAAAACTAAGCTCAAAATTTTAGAGAGTATAGAAGAAGGTAGGGAAATGGGAATGTGATGTATCAATGAGTAGAAAATAAAGGTTATATCATAAAATTATGACAATAATTATAGCACAACAATTCAGAGCATACATAGTTTTAATAAAAAAATAACTTTTTCAGGTCACTATCAATGATGTGGTTTAAAAAATCATAATTGGAAGGATTTTAAATAATATTCACAATGATTTCTATATCAAGTCATATATTTTTGAAAAGGTCATTTAAAATAACTTCACATCAAATCTTAAACTGTAGAGATGGTGTTGGTTTTAATCACATCCATGTGGCATCACAATAACTTATCCATAATAAAAATTGGTGTCTGCCTAACTATCATACATGCAAAACATAAAATAGAAAATGCCCAGCCTTGTGGGAAAGAAATAAAAGTGTACCTTTGATGTATGGACCCATGCTTATCTCCCAAAGTTTCCATGTGTCCTACAAGGATAAATAATTTTGAGAAATTAATGTTAGATGATAAGACAATGATTTATGTTTATTGTAGAAGTTTCTTCTAAAAAGGGCCATTTCTAGTTTTCACTTTTCAATATTTATTATTATTAATAATTTTATTTTTATACTTTTTTATTTATATATTTTTTAAATTTTAAAGGGACGATAACTACGATTTCTTGTTTTTCAGCACTCTTCCTTTATTGTATGTCTACTACAAGGATCATTTGGTCTTAGCGGAAGAACTAGGTTCTTCCATTATGTCAAATTGGTCTTGATTCTACTCAATGAACTCTTCTTTGTTGATATGTTTTATATACACTTTGAGCCTATGACCATTAACCAAAAGTGTCCTTTAGTCACCATCAATTGGTTAAAGTTAGACAGAGCCATTGTTTTGAATAGTTTACATTAGGTATGGCCGCAACCATATTGTCCTAAACTTGCATTCAAAATGTTGGTATTTAGAATCAAATATAAATACCCAATCTCCTTTTTGAAACTACTTTTCTTTGAAGTGATTATTGTGTCACTATTTTATCTACTTATGGATCATGATGGTTTGAGTGAGTACATCCATTCTCAATTCATCCAATCCATTTAGTTGTATGATTCTTTTCTTTTATGCTTCATCAAGATAAATTACCATATCAGTTGTTATCTTCAATGTCTGTAGTTCAAACTCTATTGGTTACAAAGGATTTTTTCAAAACACAAGTTCATATGGAGAGAATCCTATGGTAGTCTTTCATGTTGTATTATACACTCCAACTACTTCAATTACTTTATCTACCCAATCTTTTTTAGTATTATTCACTATTTTGGTCAAAATATTTTTCAACTCTCAATTGGTGACCTCCACTTTCCAATTTGCTTGGGGATGATATGGTGAATATTTTTGGTGATTGATTTGGTTCAATTCTAGGAAATCATAGATCATGTTAGACATAAATTGGGGCCCTTTATTAGAAATAATGGATCTAAAAGATCCAAATCTCAATATGATAATATGATATAATAAATCAACAACCATTTCATCCCTAACAAAGGTGAATGCCTACACTTCAACCTACTTATTAACATAATTAGTACATACTAATAAAAAAAAAATTCCTTAAGATGGTTGGTTGATTGATCCAAAAAAATCCAAACCCCATTTCTCAACTGGTTCTAAAATTATTTTAGTATGGAGAGGAATTTTAGAGGATAGAGTAGGCTTACCCATCCTTTGGAAAGGATCATATTTCCATATCAGCCTTTTTATAGTCTTGTAAAGAGATGGCTAGTAATAACCTATACCAAGAATCTTATGAATGGTATGTTTTCCAAATAATGTACTTCTCTTGGTTTATTATGGCATGCTCTTATGATGTCAAATACTTCATCATATCTAACACACATGTAAAGTACATGATTAGGTCCAATTTTAAACAACATGCCTTTAAACCATTTTAAATGAGAACTAGCTCTAATCAACCATTTTATTTCTTTAGAAGTAAAGGAATGATGAAACTTCCCTATTTCTAAGTAATTTACCATGTCTAAAAACCACGAGGAGTATGTAGATATAGAAAATAATTGTTCATTTAGAAAAGAATCCTCTATGATTCAGCTTCACCTGAACTGACCAATATAAATAAAAAGTCAACAACATTATACTTTGTTGGTTTATATATGATGGTAATGTAAAATACTTATGATAGAAATAGCCATATAATAATTCTCCCACCTACTATTGGTTTCTTCATTAATTACTTAATAGATGAATGATATGTATATACAAATACTTGATAATTAGTAATGTAATGCATAAACTTGTTTATGGCATAAATAATAACAAGATTTAATTTTTTGGTAGTGTAGTTTTTCTCTATGGGAGTAAGATTCTTGTTAATATAATAATTGCCATACAATTTTCTATCCTCATCTCTTTGTCCTAGAACTTATCCTAGTGCATTATTTGAAGCATCAATATAGATATGAAAAGGCTTTTCCCAATTAGGTCTTTTCAATAATGGATTAGTCATGAGCTTTTTCTTTAATGTTTCAAAAGTTTATTGACACCTATCATTCCATATAAATTCACTATCTTTTGTTATCAAAGAAAACATAGGAACACCTATTTTACCAAAGTCTTAAGTAAATCTTCCATGATATCTTGCATGACCAATAAAACTTTTAACATCTATTTATATTTGAGGAATGGGGAGATTATAAATTATGTCAATATTTTTGGGATCCACTTTTATGCCTTAATAAGATATATGATTTCCTAAGATTATCCCTTCATCAACCATTATGATACACTTTTCATGACTCAAGTATACTTGATGTTCATTACATCTAGTAAGCACTCTATCCAAATTATTCAAAGATTCATCAAATGTATTTCTATAGATAGTGAAATCATCCATGTACACTTCCACACAATCATTTCTAAGATCAAAAAATATGTCTAACACTGCTCTCTAAAAGGTATCAGGTGTATTACACAATCCAAAATTAAGTACTATATAAGAAAATGTTCCCCACAGGTAGCTAAATGTAGTTTTATCTTGATCTTCAAGGGCTATTATGATTTTATTGTGTCCACTAAACCCATCTAAGAAAGAAAAATATTGTTTCCATACCAAGTTATCCAAAACTTTATCAATAAAAGGAAAAGGAAAGTAGTCTCTCATAGTGGATATATTTATCTCTCTTTAATCTACACAAACTCTCCATTTTATATTATTATTAGCCACAATAACTAGAGGGTAAAAAAATTAACTATAAAGTATGGGATAAATGAAACCAAATTCGATATTTTTCCTATCTCTATCTTCACAATATCTTTTAATGGTAGGTTAATTATTTGTTGTGGTTGTCTACCTAGTCTAACATCCTTGGTGTATGTGTGATGGGTAAAAAAATTGGGATGTATTCCTTTCATATCATTTTAATCACAAGAAAAGGATTTTGTGTGTTGTACCAATATATCAAGCACTTTTCTTTCCTATTGGTCAGTTAACCAGTTGTTGATATTCAATAATTTATCATAATGGATTGCAATTTGTTTATTTATTGGAATAATGGATTGTAACTATTTGTATTCAATAATAAAATCATTTAATGGAAATTTATGTGGTAGTAACATGTGAATTTTAGCTACATCATTGTAAAAGGTGATACTTATGGATATCATATTGGTCAATAGATAATGAAAATAATGTAAAAATGAATTCTACTTTTTCTGAGCCCAATCAACTATGGGTTGCTATATATCTTATAGATCAGATAGTGTGCTTAAGGAAATTATAATATTATCTTGATTATTAGTACTAGATTTAAATTCCTCCCATTTATGATTATTCATCTTTAGAGATAAGTTGTCAGTCTTCAAACCTAATCTATTAGTCTTAAGAGCTAGGCTTTCAAACTTTGGAGCTAGGATTTTGGAATTTAGATCTAAACTATCAAACTTCATATTTAGAATTTTTTGGTCCAAACATTCAATTTATTTTTCTTAAAACTCTTGTGTATGTTTTTTTATGATAACCATAACTAAGGAAGACACACTAGTCTAGTTTCGTTCAAGTTGATCCACCCATATCTATTTAGAAAGATCCATTAAAGGTCTATCAAGAGGATAAAGAGATACTATTTAGCATGAATTACATTATAAATGGTTAATTTTACATATTTACAATCAATTTATGCTACAACTATAGTTAACTAAGGTCCTACAAGAATGATTAGATATCTTACTGTCCTGGGTTTATGTTAAAAGATCATGAAATCCATAGGATATTCTAAGGATTATATAGTGATTGGTACATTCTCTATGGTTATTTTAGGTGAAATAGTAGATTGATATACCATTTTTAAGATTATAGTGGTAGGTTGAAACCCTATGAGAGATAAATATTCTACTATGTTGATAGTCATTATGTTGATGATAGTACCTATATCTATAGGAACATTTGGTATAGACCTGTTCCAAATTATCATAGTCATCATAGGAATACCAGGGTCTCCATATTTAGGAAAAAGTATGTTTCCTACTATAAAATCATTAGTTTTACCTATTACATAAACTATTTCAAGATATTATTGCTTCTTTCTTGATCTTTTGATGCACAATTATTTACTGATTTGATTCAACTTAGGAATATCCTTAATATCTCTTAATAGTGAAATTTCTATCTTCATCTCTCTTAATATATGGATCAATTTAAAATATACCCTAGGTTTTTCTTTCATGAGTCTCTCAAGAAATGGAACAGTAGGGGGACCTTTAATTATGGTTGGTGCGATTGGAGTTATTATGGATTCTACCTTGTCTTTATTTATTTCTTTGAATATAAGTGACTCATGAGATTTTTCATCACTATGAATTTAAGTTATGGTAATAAGTGAGTCTCCTACTACCTTTCCTATTCTGTGTTGAACATTATTACACTCAACTGAACTAATTGTAACATTACTTTCTTGATCAACTCCATAAACAAGTGTATTTTGCCTATTCTTAGGATTTTCCACTAGTTGAGAAAGCAGCTTTAGTTGGTTAATATTCTAATCAATTGGTGGTAGCTAATATTGTGAAGGAATTAAATTATATAATGGAGGAAATCTTTTTTGTGTTTGATATTATTGATTTACCCACTAAGGTGATGACCATTATATGTAATGTGGTTGTTAGTTTTATTATTGTGCCTAGGGTTGTGAAGGAGTTTGAGGCATTCCCCACATCTTTGGAATATATTATTGAGTACCTCATGGATTTATTTGTGGTGGTGGTCCCCATATTGGTGGTGTGACTTGTCCATCACATGGTGTCATCCATGGGTTGAGAGGAAATATTGAACCAAATTCATTTTGAGGCTAGGAAAACTAGTTTCCTTATCTTTAGATAAATTTCACTTCCTTAACTACATGTACTACTTGTTTCAATTGGTTTTTCATGGTAGGAAAATATTTAAAATTCTTGGTGTCATGAAAGTTTAACTTGTCAACATCACCCTTTCTCATTAGGTTCAAAACATCACATGCATCATTATCTAATCTTGTAGGAAATATTATCTTAATGACCTCCTCAGTGAGTTGGTAACCACTCTTTTTATGGGTAAATATAAACCTATCAAGTTAATCTTCCAAGGTTTCATCTTCATTATTTTTAATCTTTAAAAAGTATAATTTTCATTCTCTAACTCTAAAATAATCTTGATATTTATCAAGAAATGTAGTTTCCATTTCATGCCAAGTGACTATAGAATTACCCTTAAGGCCCATGGATTCATACTTAAGAGTAGATGGGAATAAATTCAACATATGATTATCTATGACATAGTCATATTTTTGAAAGAGAACTTGAAATTTAAAGAGGAATTGATCTAGATCCTCTAATGAATTGAGTAGGTAAAATGGATGGTGAGATATTTTTTTATGGAAGTTCTATCATTAGGACCCAAGCTGATTCGATAGGAAAAAGTTATGTCTTATTTAGGTTTTCAATCAAGGTTTTATACATGTACCTGTTCATCTCAAATATTTTCATCCCAACTTTGGTTATCAATTCAATCTATGTTCTCTTCATGGGTTATCAACCTATGATATTTCTTAGGAGGAAAAAATTCATTTGTGATTAGAAATTATTATTATATAGCTTTTGGATCAAATTTAACTATTATAAAAAGGGTACTTTTAGGATAAAGTCTACCTATAGGGGAAGATGTCTTGAACAAGATTTTTCTTATAGGATCGATTTATGAGGATGAACCTTATTCAAGAGAGAAATCAAAAAATGTTTGTATATAGATTTCAATTGTCTTTCTTTCACTTCTTGGTATTTCCTATCAAGGATGAGATCCTCTCTTTTTATTTTATTTGGGGATCCTTTAGAGATAAATCATCCTTGAGAATCTCTTGGATGATTCATAAATCTAAGGAGTCTTATATTATTTATGTGTTTTAAGGGTATATGAATGTTTTTTATTTTTCTTATATATCTCTAATGTAGGATCTCACTAACACTTATTGATGACGTCCCCAGTAATGACACCAAAAATGATAGGCTATTGTTGTACATCTCATTTAACCAATTAATAGATTGGTGTGATTTTATACCAAGTCTAGTTTCCAAGTCTATATGTAATGAGACCATTAGATATTTGAGTTTATAGTTTGTTATTTTTTTTTTGGAGGGAGGGGAGGGGGTTATTATATTGTTGATCTCTAAATCCTATGGACAATAAATAAGAATCTAATTCTAAGTTGAAAAAAGGTAAATCTAGAAAGTTATACTAATTGAAGATTTCCTATGGCAATCCTTGGTAAATAATTCTTTAGTTCACACCATCAATTCCAAAACTTAAACATCTAACATAAGACATTATGGTGTCCTCAATCAACTTATTTTGCTGGGTAGGATAGTGTGATATTTTAGAATGTGGTAATGCTATTTATTATCACTTAAGCTACTTTTTGATAGATTCTGAATATGGAGTTAACAAACTTTACTTCTTATGAAATTAAAATACACACTCTTTTATAAAGATAACTTACTTTAAATTTAAAAAACCTTTGCATTTAATAGAAACACACTTCCATTAAAAGGAATATCATATTTTGCCTTGAAAGGGAAATCACACTTTGCTTTGAAAAGGAAATCACACTTGCATTGAAAAGGGAAATCACACTTTACAAAAAAATGTAATATACCTAAATTTAATAAATACACTTTTAAACTATAAACTAAAAATTCCAATTTATCCTAATATTTGGAGAGAAGCGGGTGCTTACTCCTTTCATAGAACTAGATCATCTTTTACTCATTAATTAAAAGCAATGTTTAAATTTATTTCATTATCAAAAGGAATATGTGTGTGTGTGTGTGTGTACACACACACACACACACACACACACACATATATATATACATATATATATATATATATACATATATATACATATATATATATATACATACATATATACATACATACATATATATATATATATATATGAAAAAATACACTTGAATTCTTCTTCTCTATTTTCAATTATTTAATCACTATCTATTCACTTATTGATTATCTATAATGAGAAGGAGATATGTATTTAAAGCACATCTCAATAAATATTAATATAATATAAAATATGGTGATCTAAATATCCAAATATACTTATTCATAATAGAAGATGTAGGAATCATATCCCACTCTTATATGAAGGCTTTGGAATTGACTCAACTAATAATAGATGGAATATAGTTAACTTATATCCAAATAGATTATGTCTTGATTTATAAAAGAAACATATATCCATGTCCAAATCATTTTAGACCATTACTATGAATAATAATGTTTAAAATAAGATATCTAAGTATGGAATGTCTGTATATAAGATATATATCTTTGTAGTTATTATCTTGATTTATATGATCTAGCTGGACATATTTAGAGCACACCTAACAATCTTCAGAGCACTATTGTATAGGTATTCAAAGAATCTTTAGAGAATATTTGGAGTCTCTTCAGAGTGTATTTAGATCATTTTTGAAGTGTCTTTAGAGTTACAGATCTTTGGAGCTTGATTTTTTATTCACCAAATCTTCAAAACTATTGCCAAAACTATTTGATGACTTCTCAATATGATCCTCCATAGGGATGTAATTATGTATATAAAAATATACTCATTTCATCCAATTTAGACACAAATAACAAGATAGAGAATCAACAATTTATAACATATAAACAAAATATAATATCACTCATTTCCTACTTAGATAAGACCTTAACTATTAAATGTAATGCGATATATAACTAAATGGCAACACTTATGGAAAATTTATAAGATATATAATGAGATACAAGTAATTATCATCATTTTTTTTCCTAATTTATCTCTTAACGTTGGCTTTCATGTTGGTGATTTTAACTTGTTCTAGCTTATCACACTCTTTCTCAAATTTGCTCATCTTGTCTATGATTGGCTCATGCTTAACCTTCAAAGAATATAACTCTATATTCAACTAATCATATTCAAATTATTTTGATTTTAAATTTTTATTTACACCTTCTAATTGATTCCTAAAATCCTTGATAATATTTTCAACCCTTCTATCTTCTTTCACCTAGTCAGTCATCAAGGTACACATCTATTCCTTAAGATCCTTGACCATATATCTCAACTCATTCTTCCTCTTCTTTTGATGCTTAAAATCATATAGGGAACTTAATATCTTATCTTCAAGGTCTACGTTAGTTTCACCTTTTTCACTTTCATAACATACTTATTCATCATACATGTTATCTTCTTGATCACTAGACATCTTGTGATTCTTAGGATCACCTTCAATGTATTAGGTCTTCTTCAAAGGACTAGGATATAATACCAATTTTTGGAATCAAAATGATTACAAGGTAGAGTGAATCAATCTATAAAACATTCATTCAATTTCAGTTAACATTCATGAGTCATTTATAGAGACATATATCGATCAAAGCACAAACAACCATACATATGAACATAAAATACAAGAATAAATCACATATGTGGGAAAACCTGATGGGGAAGAAAACCCACTAATATCTGAAAATGTAATATATTATTATAATATAAAAAAAAAATTAGTGAAGCACTAACTGCACATGGAGCACTAACCCTAGCTAGCCAAGCACCCACTTGACTAAGCTTTAACAAGAACCTACTTGTAAGGAGGCACCAACTCCCTAGATGACTTTAAAAAAAACTAAACCACCTAATTTATTTTATCACCTTAAGAAAAACTTTTATCTCAACCAATATATTATGATAACCTCTTCATCTCTTCATAATCTTATCCCTTCTAAGCTAACTTATATGCCTCTTCACTCAACTGGGTATATTCAAGACTGATTAGGTCATATAACCTTGATCTTCATATTCATATTTATTTTAGATATTCATTTAAATCCCTATACTTTATTTTTATGGTCTATAATAACTTCTTTCACTAATTATCTTCTATCTCACGCACTCCTTAATTCCATATACTAACTAACCAATTAGGCCTAAAAGGCCTTGTTCTTATACAAAATTCTTGCTCATACAAATCTTGTTCAAAAATACACACTTTTCCACTTACATTTGAAATAAAATAGTCCATAAAACACATTAAAATCAAGAATCAATCATTACATTAGGTTGGACATCACTCAAATAGATGAAATCCTTCTTTAGGTCTCATGGAGACCTAATTCCATTATGCCTACTTTAGGACAAGATACCTTATGACCTATTGGAAAACTCTACACATATATAAACATAAAAAAAATTCATACAATAGTCAAATAGGCCTTATCCAACATCCTCTGATCACCATGACACCTTTTAGGTCTAAGCACCAGTTGGAACACTCTGTTAGCATTATTCACATTAAGCCTTTAAACACACAAAAAAATTTCTCTTGAATAAATGAATATAAAACATAATTTACCCACAAAAAATGATAATAAATAAATTATACATAACTTGAATGACTTCAAAAATATCACAATATTCACTAGACACTTTAACTCAAGGCATAGAGCCTCAAACTCATCACTGCAACTTGCTTAATTAAAACTACTAAGACAACCAAAAACATAATCATGAAACATTGAAATTAAAAACCTATATTACCACTTTCAAATACTTAAAATTCATTAAAATTATCCTTTGAGATGTCTAAAACATATTAAAATATAAACATCATATGGTCTAGTGTCAACTTTTCGTCTTATAGACCAATGTATTGACCTCACTACACACAAACGTCACTGAGTCAAAAAATTTATTTTAGATTAATTATTTTCACCATTATACCAAACTTCCAATCTCTCTACCAAGCATGAATAAGATATACTAGTCTAAAGTAACATTTCCATGCACTTTTTTTCATCATTTTATCATGAAAACACATCCCAATTCATCTTCTTACTATTTCCTTGGTTTTTCATTATTTATACAATTTAGCCTATTAATGACTAGCTATTTGAATGACTAGTTTATCACAATTTATGGATATAAAATATCTATAAAACTTCATGGACATTAAACATGAGTCTCTACCTTCTTCCTCCATCTATTTTCTTAATATGTTAAAAGCAACTTTTAACTTCTTCAAAAACAATCCTATATCTCAACATTTTCTCTCTCCTCTCTCTAATCAATACCACCTGGAGGTACTTGGGAGATTCCACTATAATATTCAATAGCTTACTTAATAAATTAAATCCATACTGATCACTTTTGATCAATATCTTCAACATAGGGTCCTTATAAGGGTTCTAATAGGGTTTAAACCTGTTTCCACTCTTAACGATCATTCATACATCATATCCCTCCAATAAAAAAATTAATTTTTATAATTTTGAGTTAGGACCCTTCCCCAAATACCATTAACTACTTATGTTACCATGAAATTTTTTTATGAGATAATGAGCACAAGAAAATCCTTCTCAGGTTGAGAAATCTTCATTCTAGGCAATCAAGAGACCTCCAAAGAGCTTTTCATGCCTTTTCCTTCAAAATAGAAACTAAAACTTTATGTACATGTCTAAAACAACTTGATCAAATTTTTAAATTCTCACCTACTCATACTTACCTTAGAAATTGATCTTTATATCCCAATAGGCTACACTCTCTTTATATACCATAGTCTTCATACCTTACTAGGCCTTAAACTAACCTTCATGCATGTTACCATGCTCTCTCCACCTCACTCACATACTCAAGCAACCTCATAATAGTTTCAAAAAACCTATATCATTCTTAAACACTACTGTACGTACTTCACATGCCTTGACAATAGATCATGATACCACATTAGGCTAGGTAGTGTCTAAGTACCGACTAAGAAATAATGATTTACCCTCAAAGACCCACCTTAAAACACTTCTAAAGGATTATATACTTTAATTAAAATCCAATATAATGATAAACAACATATCACTTTCTTGAGCTCACCCATTTCACCATGATACCTTCACATACCTCTTAATGTCATGACTAGGCTTCTTATACAACTTGACATCAATTACCTATACCTTCATGCAACCATAAATCATTAGTTTACTTAAAATTCTCCTTCATGAAAACATCTATCAATGATAACACTCTATCAGTGTCCTTGTCACATCAACACACTGCCAACTAGGTACACTCTCTCAATTACATCAACCTCATATAAGATGCACCTTTGACATCAATAATAAAACTCAACAATAATGTGCTCTTATTTTCCTAGTGTGCACTTGTCCTAAAAGTTTATAAAATTATGAAACAAGATTGATCGTAAAGTATATGCTAAATAAAGGTGAATAGGGATAAAATATGGAATATGTTATTGGTAATTTAAAAATGCTTAAGGATTTATTATAGACTATGGGTTATTGTAATGATAAATGGAAAAAATATGTATAGATGTCAAGAACAAGAATTTTTAATCCCCCCCCCACTTATTCTAGTGATGCTAAAAATTATTATATAAAATGATGTACAAACCAAAGTGTTTATACACACTTTGTGTTTGTTAGGAATATGTGTATGTCCCCTTGTTAATTCATGTGTAGAAGTGTTGAACATGTGGTAAATTGAGAGTGATCAATTATTAATTTGAAGAATGAGTGAATATTGTTGAGTTGAAAATATTATATAATCAAATCATCTTAGAGTGATTTGTAGTGTTTGAGTAGATGAGAGCCAACAAAGTGGTTCATTAAAGTGCAACCAAAACATTGAATTTCACTAAGATCTCATGTGGATCACCTACTAAACTAAAAATAATAGGTGAGATCCATTACATCATTCTATAAATTGAAATAAAGACATGGAGCATCACTAATCTCTAACATGATCCACTTTTAAAAGATGAGTCACACCACTGTAGACAAATCTATATTTGAACTATAAATTATTCAAAATGTAAAAAAGAGAAATGTGGATTTTTAAAAGTAGTAGCTTGGTCATGAATGCATAATATGCCTCATGTAATGTATAGAGTGATGATTTGATCTATTGGAAACAATTTTAAATATTATAATTGTCTTCACACAAGTGTCTTTGTGCTTAATTAATTATAATAGTGGAGTGCATAATAAAGGTAAATTCCCCCATAATCTATAAATTATTATATTTCATATTGTAAACTATAAAATCTACAATGTATTGCTTGTGAAATCTTGGAGATAAGTCCATTATGATTCCCATGTTTTGAGATGATGGAAATTTCCTAAAAATTACTTGTTTAAAATAAAAAATGATAGCATTAGTGAAAGATGTAATCATGTAATAGTATTTGAATATTTCAATGATATCATAATCATAGAGATGTAAAATTGAAGCATATGAAAATATTTTATATTACATTTCATAATGTAATTTAATATAAAATTTAACTAGTGTATGAAGCATGTAAATAACTTGTGAGTGTTTAATATTTATTGAAAAAATTTTAAAAAAAGAAGCATTGAAGCACATAAGAAGTATGTGCACTCAATATGTATCATGGCACCATAGATGTATGTAATAGATACATAATAGTACATGATAATAATCATGAAATAAGAGTAACCAATAATTAACATGTCTTAAATGTCAAAAATGTTACACAAGAAGGTCAAAAGATATAAGGTACATGTAAAATGTCTCACAAATATAAGAGGATTAATGTCCACACACACATGGAATGATAATTCCATACAACTAAAATGACGTATGGGGAACATACACAAGGCCAATGGACACATATAATAAGTAAGCAAGTAGAATCATGTTATGTAATGAATCAAGCATTTATAGAAAAAGAAGCTTGCATATTTATATCATATGTATTTATGTTCATGTTATCAACCAACATATTCATCATGACACATGTAAAATATCAATGAAAATGATAAAAAAAAATTCATTATAGGTCAACATGTAAATGATGTTCTAGATAAATACAACCTGAAAAGGTTTTAGTATAGAGTAATGAGATTTTTAGTAACCCAAAAGTGTTATTTGAGTGTTAATAGTGCTAATTGAGACTCCACATCCATATCTTAGACCTATAACTATCCTACATTCCATTATCACACTTATCCAACCTTTTTAAAAGACATAGACATCCCTAGTCAGCTTTAAAGCAGTCTTAGACCCTTGATTGTGGCCTATTGTGCTTAGTGTTATGTTAGTTAGACACTAGCACCATAATAAGGACACTAGTGCCACATGGTGCTAGTGTCCCCAAAATGGTTTTAATTTCATTTTCCCTATATTTAACCAAATTAATATATTTTCTAAAAAAAACTACTTAAGGTCAGCCTATACCTATTTTATCACTCAATCAAGTATCAAAATAATATAAATAACATAATTTTAGCCTTATAACCACTAGATGGAAATTATATACAAAATATGCATTCATACTTAGAATAAGTTGAACAAAATTAAAGTTATCAATCCTTATTATTCTCTACTTTCGCGTATGACTATCTATAACAACCTTAAGCTTAGATTACCTAGGTTTCTAGTCTCAAGCACATTCAAGTCACTTAAGGCCACTGTGATACTAGAATAATTTGAACTTACACTAGCACTTAGGTGGAGATAACTCCATCAGGCTTAATCTCTCCTTGGAGTATTAGAAGGTAGGAAAATCTCTTCACGGTTGGGAATTGTGGATATATAACCTACCCTACTAACAAACGCACTTTACATATCATATCAAGTGGATGCCATAGTTATATGGAGGGTTAGGATTTGAATAATAAATCAATATTTACAATAAATATATATGATATTAAGAATTATGCACATAGGAAAATACATTAGATATCTTGATAAGGTGTACCTAGATTCTTGACATAGTCCTACATAGAGGACACTATTGCCAATATCAGGACACTACCACCACTTTTTCAATAATGACATTATTGTCTAATTATGGCACTACTATCCAAGAGGGGTTATAACATTAAGATCTAGTTTACAACACTTAGACTAGATTCTATCTCATTTTATAACACTCAAATTATCTATAATTATCATTTTCCAACTAAGTTATTACTTATACTATTATTCATATTTTTAAAAAATTTAAAGCTAATCAATTTTGTAATAAATTAGTGGATATATTTATCAAATATTATTTACCTAATCTAGTATACTCATCTCTTTAATAAACATAATATTTACACTTTTTAAGTATTAAAATTTTAAATTTTATGGTGAACTCAACTTACTTTGAACATTGCTCAAACCCTAACCCTAGATGCTCTTAAGGTTTATATCAATTTTTTTCCATTTTTCATTAGCTACATTAATTTTTCATATTTCATATATTATAATTTAATATCTTTATTTCAATTTTTTTACTATATGCCATATAAAAAATTTGTGTCTTTTCCATTAATAAAAAGTGTTAGGCTACGTGGTAATTGTATTGAACATATTCAAATTCCTACTATTCAAGCCTATACCATGGATAAGGACCTTGTTGTAACTCATGTTGTTTATATTTCACTTTTTGATTATGGGGAATTCAATGATAATGCATTCAAATATGAATGATATAATCAAGATCAAGATGATACATAAATTGGAAATTGGGACACTCTCCCTCCACTTAATAATGAAAACAAAATTATCAATAAGGATGAGATCTTATAGAGCTTTAGAGATAGATTTTGGGAATATCCCCTTTATCATGCACAAATTTTACAAACCATGATGCAAACTAAGGATAAATCAAAAAATGGTCAATCTTCAACTCCCTCAGCAAATAACATTATTTTACCTATAATGGGGCCAAATTAGATATCACAACCAGCAATTATAATTCAACAAACTTTAATAATGTCTACACCTCTTATGGATACTTCCTCCACTCTAAATGTATAATCCCTCATGCACAAGTTTTAAACTCTATAGGCTAAGGTGTTACATCTTAATGAGGGATCCACTTGGATATCACATGCCTTGGATTTTAATGTTATCTTACATATACCTTTATCACGTCACATAGAGGTAAGACCCTTTCCATCTAGATTCCTGACAACTAAGATTACATTAATGGTAAGGGTGACCCAAAGCATCATCTTTGAGATTTTCACATAACAAGTTTGGACTATGTGTCTAATGATTGGCTTCTCCCAAATTTGTTCCCACTTATTTTAAATTATTACAACTTATATTGGTTTTATGCCTTATTAAATCAATCTATCACTACATTCAATCCTTTATAAGACATGTTTTTAGCACACTTATGCATAAACATCAAAGATAATATTTTATATGCTCAAGTTGTATAATTAAAATAAAAGTCAAGTGAGTTTATTATATAATATGTCTTATTATACAATACTATATTAACTAAATTGAATAGCCTCATGGTAGATAAAGAGATTTATAACATCTTCAAATAGAGTCTTCTATCAACACTACATGAATCTATCTTGTTTAATAATTTTCCAACATTCATTAATTTGTGCCACATAGTAAAATAAAGAGAAGTCATGTTTTTATAAAATATAAAATTGAATCATAATCAATTGTTAAGAGTTTATGCAAGCCTAATATAAAGTAACAATTATAGACACATAGTTTTGGACACTTTCATACCTAAACTAAGATTCAGCTCAATTTCTAGTGAATGGCACAATTTAATCCTAGAAATCATTTGAGTTTCCAAAATTCATATATTTAAGGGATTTAATTGCCCAAAAACATGAAAATATAGTTTATTTATCATATTACCTTATATTCAATAATAGCCTAGTTCATTTTTAACCATAGTCAAATTACAACCTAGTATTTTAAAACTTTTGGCCTATCAAGCTATTGTTTCATAACATTTAAAACAATTTCCAAAAGATAAAAAATCATTAATCAAGATTAATTACATTTAAAATCTTAATTAACTTGCCTAAATAAAAATTCTAAATCAAATTAGTGAATTTTATTCACCAACATTTTTTTAAGCCAAATATTATGTCAAAATGTCAAAGGAGCTAATAAAGTGATTTATTAATTATTAATATTTCAAAAAAAGGAGTCACAACCTCAAAAATATCTAAAGTTATTTATCATTCCTCACAAATATCTAAGATTGAGGTGTTAAGATTTCATGTATGATTTTGACCCAATCCAAGGTTCGAGTGACTCAACTAAGGTTAATTTAGACTCAACCCATGTTATAATTTAACCTAACCTCACTCAATTCAGATTTAGTTCTTTGAGATATAAATACAAGTGCCCACACCATATGCTAACAAACTTTTATATGTAAGTTTATTCTACTAGAATAACTTCTTGAAGCCTTTAAGAGTAGTGTTATAATTCCCAATTTGTGCCAAGATTCACACCAAGCCATAAGTGACTATTAGAGAGATGCTACCACTATGGAAGATTATTTATATAAGACTCAAATTGTCATAGGCCAAGCATGAACATCTTTATGCCAATAAGTAAGCATCAAATTTGACAAAGGAGGTAAGAAATTTGTATTGTATTTATCTCTATTTTTTTATCTTACTTATTATGTTATGCTCTCCCTAGTTCTTAGGCAAGAATGTTTAATCCTGGTGCATTGTTATGATTGATTTTTTTCATTTAAACTAAAAAAGGACTAATTTATATAGTATTTATTCTTCTAACACCTAAGGTATATAATGGAATGCCTAGTGGGACCATGCATATCCTCACCAAGGAGAATTATATGTTAACCTTAGTTTTATTAATAAATGCATTTAATACTTCAAGTTTAGAATTTTATCCTTAAAATATGCTCATTATATTTTTTGAGTAAATAGAGGATTTTCCATTTCCATGCTTATTTTTAATCTTTATTTATGAATAAATTGTGAATTTTTTATGATAACTTTGACCTACTAAATGAGAGATTCACTCCACAAAATCAGTAGCTTTGATCATTAAATGGTTGATTTACAAGGTGAAATTACTTTATATTTTAGTATTTTACTTCTTAGTTTGGTGGCTTCACTTTAATTAATCGACATCTTCACCTTGTTAAATGGAAGCTTCTACAAAGTATATATTTGTGTCTATGTTTGTATGAAATTAGTAGTGCAACCTCCTAAATAGTAGCTTCATTCTATGTTTTTCCAAAACATGAGAGCTAAAAATGGGTTATTTTTTACTCACTTGGTTTTTAGATTCTACACAAGCAAACCCCTAAAGATTTTTCAAGACCCAAGGCCAAGAGAGAGAAGCTTAAGCATTGTTAAAATATCACACACATTTTATTTGGTGCTTAAAATACACCTGGTCATGTTTGCATTTTAGATGCTTTAAAATCTTTTACATGTAAAAACAAGGTCAAGGGGCCAAAATTACAATAAAAGTTTGATTTAGTTCAATTAAAATTATCACACATTTTATTTAGAGCTCTTAAGAGGTTTTTCACTTTATTTCTATTTTTTATTATTAGTTAAATTTTAAATTTCATAGTTATATTTCTTTATTTGTGGAAAACTATAAAATATTACATTTATGATCTCCCCCATTCTCTTGAGGGAACTTAGGTGATGAAAAACACTTAGTTTATTTTTGTTATTTGTAAGGTTGTGTCAGAAATAATGTCATGTATGCTCTCCCCAAGGTCAGAGTGACTTAGGTGACCCATAAACAACCTCTAATGTCTATCTATTTTTTTTAATTATATTTGGCTTATGGGAGGGATATCAATTCTTCCTTACAAGTTATCTATAGGTGTATTGACTTGGTGCTTCATCTCCCAACATTTTATGAACCCCACTCCATGATGCAGTATATAAATTAGACAAACCATTGGATGGATAGTGATGATAAGTTAGCTTGACCATCCCAATGGATACCCAAACCATACAAAATCTAGACATCAAAATTATCTAAAACTTAGATGAACAAATTCATTATGCAAAAGACTAGACCATTCCATAACAATCGAGGCCATTTGGACTCAATTGATTTTATTTCACCATTTTATTAGACATAATTACAGACCATTTAGTGAATTCAAGATTTATAGATTCTATTAAAAAACCCACTTATCATGGAATTTCTTTCCAAACTTCAAGTGCTCCTCAATTTAAGTTCATGACTCATATCAATGATTGAGAGATAGGGGGTTATAAAAACTCTACCTACACTTGTACTTTAATTTTTGGATTGACACTTATTTCCTTCCAAGAATTGGTATATCGGTGGAAACTTTGGAAGAATATACACACACATATCTCATTTTTATATATAGCATGAGATATTAGTGATACTTATATTTTTTTTCATTTACATGTGTATTTTTAGACAAAAACTATTTTTTTATATTATTTCATTAAAATAAGTAAAAAACTATCATGTTATTTTCACACCCCATCAGTGTAAGAGGTGGTACTCTATCCATTTTTGTGTCATCATTTTTTTCCTTAGATATTCATTTCAAAACCATTTTATGTCACTTGTTTAAATGGGGCATCATTATTCTTCCCATTTTGTCTCAAGAATTTGCCTTAGATTTTTGAGTCAAAAACCATTTTTCATGCCATTTGTTTGAAGTAAAATTGTTACACTACCTAAATCATTCCAAATCTCTTGTCTCCTTTGAAACCAAGTTGCAAACTATTTTTATACCTCTCTTGTTTCAAACACAATTATTTTACCTATTTTAGTCTAGTCATATTACCTTAAAACATTTAAGTCTTTTCACATTAAATCTAAAACTCAACCTTTAAAAGTGAAAATCCTAAACTAATCAATTTCACATCAAAGCCTCATCTAATTTGGGCTTATTTTGTCTACCTTTTTAGTGTTTGGATTATGTTACTTGGGTTGATTTCTTATTTTGATCTAAAAGACCCCTTGCCTAGAAATAGTGATTATTATTTTTTTTGTACCTTGTTTTAGAGTCCTTTGAGCTAAGTTATTTCCACATGCCTTATTTTAATTTTGTCTTTTCAAATTGTGAGTGTCCTAGTTCCATAGTTTAAATAGTTTCTTGTGAATCAAATATCGAGTCTTAGTGATACAATTACTGAGTGTCATCCAAGCTAATTACCATAGTTTAATTTGTTTTTGAGTTCTTATTTGATTTATTTATTTATTTATTTTTCAAATTAAAATGATAATAACAACCTTTGGGAAAATGGTTGATATCTTTTGATCCTAGTTCATAGTTTTTATACTTTATCTAGATACTTTCATCACTGATTATAACCACCTGTGGGAATATTACTAACTTATCCATAAACAAATTTTGAGACTTTGTGTTACTTTTTTCCACTAATTATAACAACCTTTGGATAAATCAATATCATTTTTTTAGATCGATATCACATTGGTTTGTTCCTACCTTTGCCTTGTCTATCTATTTTACCCTTTGTGCCTTTTTTATAGAGTCAAAGGTTATTTTTTTAGACCGTGATTGTTTTTTACCTTCAGATCATTAATTTTTCATGTGACTTATCCATAAATCTAAACATGCCTTATTACACATGTATCAGGACCATCTACAATCCAATCTATGAGAATTTTATGACTAGTGACCCTTTCATTCAAGATTCATATGATGATGTAACTTATGAGTTGGGTCCCTATCCATATTACAACATTAAATATGTTGAACAAAGGCATGACCCTTTAATACAATATTTGGTGATTATACCACATTTTATAGGCCAAGATCTAGAGAAAACAACATAGTAGTTTTCTTAAACAATGCTTAACATTGAAAAAATCCAATAAAAATATCCGTAATATGGTATGATTCTAGTCACATATAAGCTATGATCCATACTTGTTTAAACATCATTTTCTAGAGAACAAAGATGAAGTTCTTGTTAGAGATGTCAAAGTAAGAGCCAAGTTTCCACCATACTTCCCACATGAAAGTGTGAGTAGTTTTATTAGCACCACCAATAATGCACATTGAATTTAACTATTTGAATAGGCATCAACTACTTATAGTCAATATTTACTCCAAATGTCATAAAAATACAAAATTATGATTATAAAAGGGAAAGTCCTAATGGATGAACAAATAAAAATAGGTAAAACAAGTGTACCAAAAATATATCAACCTAGATCATAATATTAATGCCTATTCTATTAATAACCCACCACTAATTTAGATAACTCTAAAAATAAGGAAACAAATGGATGCTTCAGGATACACAAGCCAAAATGTAGGCCTATTTATCTAAAATGTGTTGGTTGGTGACATATAGGTGTTCATAACTTGACAAAAAAGACTATCACTCAAATGCAAGACCTCACTCAAAATGTTGTGGGTTACAAATAATTACATTCCAATTTATATCAAAATGGGTATAATTTACTACCAAGTAGTACATAGTAAATTCTTCCAAGCAATGTTACAAGTGGATTGCAATAATAAGGGATATATATGCCTATTTTCTAAAATAAACAAGAAACCTCCACTACTCAACTAGTTACTTCCTCAAGTGTCAAATATGGGGAATAAACCAATAATAAACAAAATTATCACTTTAATAAGTGAATAATGTTGTGCCACCTCAACAAGTGATAATGAATGTTCTACCATAATAGGAAAAGACCAATATATGTTATCAATCACAAAGTTTGTCTAACCAATAATATATTCCTATTGGTCAAAAAGTGTTCGTTGGTCAAAATTAACAAATTCCAAACCCATAATAGTTTTCTAACTAATAGTAAGTAACTACCCAACAACAAGTGTCACTTCAACAAGTGTCAATCCAATAATAAGTGTTCAACCAATATTAAGGTTCTTATGTATAATAAGTACTAGGATATAGGAAATAATTACCTTTCACCCAACATTTATCACACATATAAAAAGGATATAACTATAAACACCTATAATATTAGGGATATAATTAACAATTTGTTACCTATGTACAACAGGGTTTGATAAGTGGGTAACAAATTCCCTCCCAAACCCAATAATAAAAACACATTTTAGAGAGCCAAATGCCATTGCCACATCCATAATTTTTTTGATAGGATTATGTTTGTAATATAAACATAAAATTTCTCTAAAATTAGTGTATTATTTATTCATAATATAATACTAATGTACACATATGCATACTTGGTCATCCATCCAATTCAACCAACATTAGATAATATATATACCCTAGTCAATGTAATCCACCTTTGACTATGTAACTTCCACAATAAGAGGCTTATCATTTTATTTATTCACCCATGAGTTGTAATATATGAAGGATGTAATTCAATCCATATAAATTAGAAAACAAATAAATAAGTTCAAACTTAATGAAATATGTTCTTACCCATTCAATATGGAGTATCTGCAAATACCATTTATATTTGGTTATGAGCCACCTAAATTCAAAAATACAAATGAAAAAGGTGACCCTAGAGAGCATATAAAACAATTATTTATTTCCAGCTAGTGAGTGATATATAGTGAAGGACTCTATCTAGACAAGCCTTGGAATGGATGTTCAAATTACTAAAGAATTTTTTACCTAACTTAGATGATATTTTGGATAAATTTAGACAACACTTTTCATATAATCTCAATAATGAGATTAATATTTTGGATTTAGGCCAACTTAAAAAAATATTGGTGAAATATTTTCTAGATACTTACAACATTAGAGAACACTAGTAAGCTAGTTTACTCATAATCTACCAAATAAATAGCTAGATGTGATATTTACTATGAGCTTACATAATAATATATCCTACCATATAGAATTGTGATGTGCTCATACATTTTAATAGGTTATATAGAAATGAATACATATAAAAAAATCCCTTGTCAACAAAGGGATAATCAAGCTATCTTGTTCTGATAATAACCAAAACTAGAACAAAGGCGATAACCATATTCAAAAAACAATTCAAATACCATATTTAATGCCACCTTAGGTTAAAAATAATTTGACATAAACCCTACAACTACAATAATAATAGTTTTGGTAATGGGGTTACTAAAGCATGCCATGTTCAAATGGTGCAAATATTGACTATCCATTTATCTCCACCCAATAAACAACCACCTCCTCCATACATTCAAACAAGACCTCCAAAAAACCAACCACTATAAAATGAAAACCAATTTCAATCCCTTCCTCTGAAGATAATACCACCCATAGCTTGAAAACTTAATGACCTTATAGATCCTATTGAATTTTTGTTCTAAATATTGGTTCAAGCAAATATGATTAGTTGGCCAATACCAAAACTATTTCTTGAAGGGATTCCTTTTATTGATTGGTATAAGGAACAAGAATTTTTTTAGTACCATCATGTTAGAGGACATTCCATAAGATGATGTATCCAACTCAAGAATTTGATTGATAATATGTTGTCAAATGGGGAGATAGAAAGAGGCACACATGCTCCTATGAACAATCATAACTTGGATATCTACAAAAGTTTGTTTACCAAATATAATAATAATAATAATACTAATAATCAATAGTAGTACCAAGAATAAAAGAACAATGAAAAATAATTTCACTACAAAATTAGCAATAACAATGTCAACCAAAAAAACAAAATGGCCAAAACCAAGGGAAAATGATCAAACCAATGAGGGAATTCATTTAATTTTATTTAGCTATAAAAATGTTTTAGGACATGTTTAAGTTGGTCATGTTACCACCATCACTACAAACCCTAGACCAACTACAAATACACCTAGACCTTTGCCAAATAATGCCTATTTATTGACCAACACTTACCAAACTCCTTATGATGGTGATTTTTCTATGGACTATGTTAACAATCAGGAACAATAACATCTAAAAATCATCATCCCAAGCCTCATTACCCACCCAAAAAACTACCAAATCCAATAATTAGCTAGATATTTTGTAAATACAACTCAATGAGCTAGGGTCACTATCAAAAGATTGTAACCAAAGATTAAAAATGATCCTAATCGGCCTCAAAGTGATAATGACGACTATAAAGTCCTATGAATGTATCTAAGTGCCCAAAATATTATGAAGCACCACATAGACTATGAATTATTCAAATGATTGAGAAGTGCCTTGAATAAGTATATATATCATAGAGGATCCACGAATAAGGCTGAATGTTGTGAGTTCCACCAAGGAGATGTGAATTCCTGTGAATAAATAACACAACATCAAAGATTAATACTCAATAAAATGGCTAATAAAATTTTATTAAGAATGCTTTTAAGGAAACATCTAAGTTTACCAAAATTTATTTACAAATGTATTAATAAAAATTACATCAAGCCATGAAATAACAATAAATACTTGTCCTAAGAAAAAAAATCACTATTAATTTAATAAAGTCGCTAATGTTTTTTTTTTGATTTTGTTGTTTTAAATATGGATCCCCATCCTAAAAAAATTGGGTTGTGTTGGCCACCATAAAAATATAAGTAATGATTGGGGTATTTTATCTCATAATCCTTAATATTTCATTATTATTTTTAGATAGGTATGAAGCTTTTGATCAGAGAAACAATTGATTACATTAATAGAAACAACTAAAAAATACCAATAATACAGACATAAATGATGAATACCAATAGTACCACCACAACTGGCAAATACCAACAATACAACTATAACCGATGAATACAAACAATACCACAATAATTGGTGAATACCACCAATATAGCCACAACTAGCCAATACTAGTGACATGACAAAAAAAATCCTTCCAATACCTCTTGTATTTGAACATGGGTGGTGCATATAATAATCAATTTTGTTTACCAATACACCTACATCTCATCAATTATACATTTAATCTACAACTGAATCTTAGTGGGGATCGACCTAGGTCTAGAATTTCTATTGAGTGATCCATAGCTGAATCTCCCCATTGTGATCTACATGGAACACATGGATAAGTTTTAACCCTACCTAAATATTACCCCATGTCCACTTCAGAGTGTAGGTGGAGTGTAAATGCCCCACTCCACACACCCTAGGTAAATCAAAGATTGAAATTGAGACCTACGTGACCTATGTCATTACTCCCATCCACTCAAGCTAACCCTTGGGGGAAAAAAAGTTTGGGTACAGGGATTTTTATAACCAAAATTCCCAAACCAATGATGAATAATATCTCTAACAATGGAATATGGAATGCCTCATTGCATTGAACATAGGTTTCAATCCACTTACTAACCCCCATCACATTGAACACCGAGTTGATTAGTCTATTGCATGTGGATAATTTTCACAAAGGTGTGAGTACCTTACCCATATAGGATTAGAACATATGACCTCCCTTTTAGGAGAAAATTCTCTTCACCATTAGGTGAACTCAAGTGCACTAAAATTTATTCTACATCTAAAGGTTAATGGGGGTGGCCTTGGATCTATAATGTCCACTTAGTGATCCACAACTAAACTACCCCATTATGATACATGTGGAACACATGGATAAGTTTGAACCCTACCTCAAGGTTTCCTCATAGCCACTTTATAGTGTATGTGGTGTGAAAATCCCCCTCTCCACACACCATAGGTAAATTAAGCATTGAACCTAAGACCTAGGTGACCTAAGTCATTATTCTCATCCACTCAAGATAACCCCTAGGGGATTAATATTTCATTATTAGTAAACCATAAACCTACCTTTTTTCATGGGAACAACTTTAATACACTCTTTAGATTTATTTTTAAAAACCAAGATGTCCTTCCCTAGATTTAGAACTATAAGCATCAATCCAATAATGAGGCATTCCTAAAGAATATTAAAATGTTTACACTAGAATTAATTATGAATTATAATTAACATTAATTATAAAATTAAACTATTAAAATATGTCCTAGTATTTTATATAATACATAATCCAAAGATATACAAAAACTATCCATTTGATAAAAATATAAACTAGAGTTAGGATTGGAGAATTGTCCTTGAAATTGAATTATTTTGGACTATGTTAAATTTTTATAAACTATGACTATCTAAAAAATAATTAAAAATAGATATATATTATAAAAAATTGAATATTTATGTTTATGACAAGTCCATATGAGGTAGATAGGAGCATAATATGTTATTATGTATGTAATCTGACTTTGTCCTATTAGATTGTGTATTGGATCTAAAAATAAGATTTTTTTGCCTGTGTCTATATGACCTTTTTTTTGGTGAAGCTTGAATTGATGCATGGAAGACCTATAAATTATACCCTAATTTTACACAATAAGATAAAAGGAGATCAAATTCAAAATGCAAAAAAGTGGAGAAGAGGGATGGTTGATATATTTTTATAAAATCCTTTGTTGACTGAGTGTTTCTTGCATCGCCCAAAATGTCCTCAAGCTGATGTATTTATCCCTTTAGGGATGATCATATGAATGCAACTAGAAAATTTAATTATAATTATTGACAAGGGATGTCCTAAACCTTCAATAAATAATGGTAAACTTGGCAAAGGACTATAAAATTGTAGTATAATTACAATAGTGATATTTACTCATAAAATAGATGCTTTTGAAATAAAAAAGATAAGTTCTTTGTATGAGAGTGTTATGTCCTTTCAACTGTGACCCTTGATGTGATTTTATATAGAGATATTCTAATTTTTTTTGATAATCAACGTATTGATATGCATGGTAAATTCATTAGGAAGTATTTTATTTTGAAAATAAATCCATTAGAGTACATGAGAAAAGTCAACACTATTGTGCATGCGTGTAATATGCTCCTATTTTCCTAGTGTGTACTTATCTAAAAATTTTAGAGGATTATGAAAAAATATTTGTAGTAAATTATCTTCCAAATATTGAGGAATACAGATAAAATATGGATGCATGGAAGATGTTGTTGGTAGTTTAAAAACTCTTAAGGCTTTACTAGAGATTGTGGGTTATTCTAATGGAAAATGGATAAAAATGTACATACGTCAAGAACAAGCATTTAAAATCCCCCCAAATTATTATAGTGATGCTTAAAATTAATATATAAAATGAAATACACACTATAGTGTGTATACACACATTGTGTTTATCATGAAGATGTGCATATCCCCTTGTTGTGGCATGTGTAGAAGTGTTGAACATGTGGCGAATTGAGAGCTATGAAGTATCAATGTGAAGAATGAGGGAATATTCCTGAGTTGGAAATATTATATGCTCAAACCCTCATAGAGTGATTTTTAGTGTTTTAATAGATGGGAACTAATAATGTGGTTTGATAAAGTGGAATAAAATAATTGAATGCCACTAAGATCTCATGTGGCTCATGTACTAAACTAAAAATAATAGGTGGGAACCAGTGAATCACTCGATAAATTAAAACCAAGATGTGGAGAACCACTAATATAAAAAATGATCGAATTTTAAAATATTAATCAAAACACTACAAATAGATCTATATTTGAACTATAATTTTTTGAAAATTAAAAAAATAGAAATATGTTTTTTAAAAGTAGTATCTTGGTCATGAATGCATATTATGCATCATGTAATATATAGAGTGATAATTTGGTCTTTTCAAAACTATTTGAAATATTGTAATTATTTTCACACAAGAGTGTTTTTGCTCAAGTAACAATAAGATTAGAGAGCATAAGAAAGCTAAATTCCCCCATAATCTGAAAATTATTATATTTCATATTTTAAACTATCAAATATATAATGTATTGATTGTGAAATATTTGAGATAAGTACATTATGATTCCCAGATTTTGAGATGATGAAAATTTCCTAAAAATCTCTTATTTCAAAATACAAATGATATAATTTGTGAAAGATGTAATCATGTAATATTATTTGAATATTTAAATGATATCATAATCATAGAGATGTAAAATTGAAGAATGTGAAAAGATTTTATATTGTATTTCATAATGTAATGTAATATAACATTGAATTAGTGTATGACTCATGTATAAAACTTGTAAGTCTTTACTATGTATTTAAACATTTTGAAAAAATAAGCATTGATTCACATTAGTATGTGCATTCAATATGTATCATGACACCATAAACATACATAATAGATATGATGCGGTGTCTATCATCAGACTCTTGAATTCAAGTCTTGATGCATCTGCATCTTATATATTTTCAATTGACAAAGATTATCCCTGTAAAATAAAAAAAGGTACCTTTCAATGGTTTATTCTAAAAATTAAGTATCCCTTTCACCCTTCTTTCATGTGAACTCTATGTCTGCACATTAAAATAAATCATTGTTGTGCACACTGCACACGATGGCCTCCTGCTGGTTCATCATCTTCTTCTTAAGCTTCTTGCTACTGTTGCTGTTGCTTCCTTCTCATCTCTTCCTCAATATTGAAATCATGTAAATTAGTCTCCTCACATTCATCCAGATCCATATCCATCATAAAATTAGCTGGTCTTGGTGGCAAAATAGATTCTAATGCCTTACACTGCTCTAGAGACAATGATCCAAATTCTAGAAAATCCACATTGAAATGAATGTATAGGCAACATTTCATGAATGGCCTCTGATATACAATCATGCCTTCATCATTTATGGCTTTATATTGACCAGGTTCAACCCAATGACAAATAATGCATTCATCTAGAATTCTGTCCACATCTACTGCCAAAGGTGAATGATAGAGATGTCTTGGCTCCTCATTTAGGTATGCAAGCCTTCAAACAGAGCCTCCTTCAATTTGGCTCAAGGTTGCCTAATGAATTCAACATCCCCATTGTAGGGCTAAACCCCTTTGCTATTACTCATAGGGTTTCCAAATATTGATGAAGCTCTTATGCCAATCGGGACTAGATATCCAAAACCAATAGTTCTCTATCTATTTAGAAAATCAAACACTTGTATATCCCCTTTGCACATAATACCATGGTTTTATAAAAATAAGGATCAAGTCCTTCCCCCACAATCTCTAATCTGGGCCGAATCCACTTTTAATAGTTATACCCCTATTCACAAATAAACATATACATATATGTCGTCATGGCCTTGCAAACATATGTCTACTCATGGCTTGAATTCAGTCTACCACTCTTATGGCTGAGAGCCATACACATATGGCATAAACCTTCTCTCCATTGAGGTTACTGATTTTCATCTTTTATGACAAAAGGCCATACCAATGGCGAAGAAGCCCCTCCATGGAACTATGTCATCCCATTGAATATATTGCCTAGTTTGGCAAGCTTCTCCAACAGTTTCGAATCCATTATTCAAATTTTCTAAACTTGGCTAGGATATACATAGGATGTTTGTTGTCTATGTCCACGTGGATTCCATGTAGTGGTGGAATAATAACTACTCCATATGCCACTGGTCTATGGTCTTTTGCAAATGGCAAGTGTACTTTCTTTTGTCCACGACTTCATAAGCTCTGACAATGGAAATATTCAACTATGCTTGACTCCACACTATTCGTGGATGATTACAATAGTAATAGGATTATTGAAATCCTTTGATAACTAATAAATCCATACAAAAAATATTTAGGCCTTATTTCTCCTTCACATGACAAGTATGAATATTTGAAAATATAAATTGGAGGGAAACTTGCTTATGTTAATGCCTATCAAAGGCTTATTCAGCTAGTCCTTGCCAGATGCTCCTACATCATACTCTCCCTCTAGAAACAGATATCTCCTCAATGTTTTAGTCTTCACTCTATCCTTGGATCACAAGGTCTTGTTACCAATACCAATGCTGGTGTTTGTCTTTGATAGTATTTGTCTTTCATCTTCTTGCTTTTCCTCCTCTTTAGATATGTCCTTCTCATTTCTTTCTCAGCTACCATCTCCCACTTCCATGCTTCTTCATCTTCATACATGTCTTCTAGATCTTCTTGTTGTACTTCTTGTTTCATGAGCTTCTCTAAGGACTCATGTATGTCATTCACTTTAGCAACCTTCATACCTTCATACAAAACATTCAAAGCCACCTTAGAATCAAAATCTTTAGGCCATGAATCCTCTTGGTTTCCTTCACATTCTTGCTCCTTGATCAAAATTGTCCTTGCCTCTTGGGTTTGCTCTTTTATTGCTTCACTCTCACCAATGGTGTTCTCATCATGGTTTGTGAATGTATGTAGCCATCTTGAAGAACTAAAGAGCTCTTCCAAAATTCTCATTTCTTCCTTTAGTGAGCTCTCATATATCTCCCCATTCACTTCATCAAACTTGGGCTTATCAACTTGAAACATTGATTGTCCTTTACTAGCCTTACTCTTCATCTCATCCTTTCTTGAGCTGTCTTCATGCAAACCAAAATCTTCAATATACTCAACAAATACAATTGTAGTATCCTTACCTTGTGTCTCCTTGCTCTTTTCAATATCTGCTTGAAGCCATCTTGTTTGTTCCTTGCATTCAATGAGGCATTGATTTGCTGCATACTCTCCCCTTTCCTCATCATCCATCCATTTAGAGCTCTCTTCTTACTGCATATTAGTCCACATATCCACTTTCCATTTTTCATTTCTCATAAAAAGATCATTAAAGGATTTAAAAACATCATCATAAACCATTTGTTTACCTTTTACCTCTTTGGTATACCTCTCAAGCATCCTGTCTTCATGGAATGCCTCTTCCATACTCACCATCTCACCTTCATTCTCTTGGTTGCTTAAATCACCTTCAATCCTCTTCCATTGACTTCTTGGTGTTGTTGCCTCAACACTCACATCTTCTCTCTTTGCCTTCTTAGGCACCCATACTTTTTTCTCCTTCTTATCATTTGTCTTCTCAAACCATGTAGGCATCCTACATCCATGATCTTGTACCAACACTTCCTATTCCTTGGGAGTTTGCTTCTTCCACCATTTAGGCATTACATATCCATGGTTAAATTCTCTTTTTTAGGGCTCTATCATCTTCCTTAACTCTTTCACCTATACATTAGAAGCTTCATGCTTATAAAAATAAGAAAAAACAATTTTGAAATTCACCTTTACCTCCTTAATGGGCTGCTCCATTAGTTCTTTGACTTGCATAGCTTCTTGATTGTTTGTACTTTCTTCTTCATTTATGCTTGATTGTTCTCTTGCCTCTTCTTGGCATTCAAAGGTATCATGGAAGTCATCTTCATCTTCCATCTCTTCTCTTGCTTGTAGGGGTTCCTCAACACCTTCCTATTGCATTAACCAATGCATCTCTTCTTATTTATCAACAACAGTAAACTTTTTATTTTCTCCTACACATTCACTTGTGTACTTGGTGTCTTGTCTTGCACCAATATATTCATTCTTCAAGGCCTTTCTTTTGACCTTTTGCACAAAGCTGCTCATACCTGCAATTACCCATGCAAAGACAACATTAGATATAAAAATAAGAGACCACAAGGTCCCTATGAGTGTTCTCTTCACCAACACTCTTATCTTTTTAAGTGCTCTTCCTGGCACTTTATCTTTTCTTTCTTCTCTTCTCTTGTTCTCCTCAATGAGAACCTTCTTCACAAATTCTTTCTCATCTTGTTGCTCATTTAGTAGCCTGCTCACACTCTTGCTTTTATGGGCTTCACTTTTCATGGCAATCTTCTTTTGCCTTTTTCTCCTCTTCACTAGGAGATCAATTGGCCACTTCAACCTCTTCCTCATTGGCCATACCCATGCTTGTTCTTTTGATTGCATCCCAGACTCAAACATGCTTTTAATCTTAGCTAAATCTTTCCACAAACTAGCAATCTCTTTATCAAAATCAACATTAGTCATACCTTTCTGCTTTGGGGTGCTTGTTTTCTTCTTGGTACTCTCATGTATCTTGCTACTCTGCTCTTTTCTCAACAATATTTCCATTTCTAAGATCTTCACCCAAGTCTTTTCCACCTTGGTCTCTTGATCCCTTTAGGTCCACTTGTCTCACCCAAACCTTTCTCCTTGACTAGTCTTTTGACAATCTCCTTGATCTCACATAGGCCTTTTGCATCCTATTCTTTTGATCCCCCTTAATGGCTTTATTGAGCTTCACACTGAGTCAATGGTCTACAATATGACACTACTTTCACCAAATATCAATAATTTATCAAATCCAAGCTTACCTTGCTTTGGATCTTTCTTTTGAGCATTCACTATGCTCTTCTTCTAGAGCTTCTCTTGGCTCTTCACTAAGCTTTCCTTGGGTTCTTCTCCTCTTAAGCCTCAATGGCTTGACTACATTTAACCTACAACTTCTTCACTACAACAAAAATTACTCTTTAAAGAGCTTGAAAACAACTTGTCAATAACTCTCTTATTACCTTCTTCACTTGCTTCAATCACTGCAGAAAAAAAAATTCTTCTATTTGCAACTTCACAAGTACATTATCTCTGCAAAAACTGATTAGAAGAGTACAAAATTTTCCTTTTTCTAGGAGCTTACTAGCTCTGATACCAAAAATGATGCACTGTCTATCATTAGACTCTTGAATTCAAGTCTTGATGCATCTACATCTTATATCTTTTCAATTGACAAAGATTATCCCTATTAAATAAGAAAAGGTACCTTTTAATGGTTCGGTCTACAAAGTAAATATCCCTTTTTCCCTTCTTTCATGCGGGCTCTATGTCTGCACATTAAAATAAATCATTGTTGTGCACACTGCACACGATGGCCTCCTGCTGGTTCATCATCTTCTTCTTAAGCTTCTTGCTGTTGTTGCTACTACTTCCTTCTCATCTCTTCCTTGATATTGACATCATGCAAAGTAGTCTCCTCACATTCATCCAACTCCATATCTTTCATAAAATTAGTTGGTCTTGGCGGCAGAATAGATTCTAATGCCTTACACTGCTCTAGAGACAACGATCCAAATTCTAGAAAATCTACATTAAAATGAATGTATAGGTGACCTTTCATGAATGGCCTCTGATATACAATCATGCCTTCATCATTTATGGCTTTATATTGACTAGGTTCAACCCAACAACAAATTTTGCATTCATCTAGAATTCTATCCACATCTACTGCCAAAGGTGAATGATAGAGATGTCTTGGCTCCTCATTCGGGTATGCAAGCCTTCAAATAGAGCCTCCTTCAATTTGGCTCAAGGTTGACTAATGAAATCAACATCCCCATTGTAGGGCCAAACCCCTTCGCTATTACTCACAAGGTTTCCAAATATTGACGAAGCTCTTATGCCAATCGAGACTAGATATCCAAAACCAATAGTTCTCTATCTGTTTAGCAAATTGAACACTTGTATATCCCCTTTGCACGTAATACCATGGTTCTGGCAAAATAAGGATTGAGTCCTTCCCCCATAATCTCTAATCTGGGCTGAATCCACTTTTAATAGTTATACCCATGTTCACAAATAAACATATACATATATGTCCTCATGGCCTTGCAAACATATGTCTACTCATGGCTTGAATTTAGTCTACCATTCTTATGGCCGAGAGCAATACATAAATGGCATAAACCTTCTCTCCATTGAGGTCACCAATTTTCATCCTTTGTGATAGAAGGCCATACCAATGGTGAAGAAGCCCCTCCATGGAACTGTGTCATCCCGTTGAATATATTGCCTAGTTTAACAAGCTTCTCCAATGGTTTCGAATCCATTATTCAAATTTGCTGAACTTGACTGGGATATACATAGGCTATTTATTGTCTATGTCCATGTGGATTCCATGTAGTGATGAAATAATAACTACTCCATATGCCACTGGTCTATGGTCTTTTGCAAATGGTGAGTGCACTTTCTTTTGTCCATGACTTCATAAGCTTTGACAATGGAAATCTTCAACTATGCTTGACTCCACGCTATCCATCGATGATTACAACAATAATAGGATTATTGAAATCCTTTGACAACTAATAAATCCATACAAAACATATTTAGGTCTTATTTCTCTTCCACATGACAAGTATGAATATTTGAAAATATAACTTGGAGGGAAACTTGCTTAGGTTAATGCTTATCAAAGTTTTATTTAGCTAGTCCTTGCCAGATGCTCTTGCATCAAGATACATAGCAAAACATGATAACAATCATGAAATAATAATAACCAATAATGAACATGTATTTAATGTTAAAAATGTTAAAAAATAAGGCCCAAAATACATATATAAGGGGATTTAAAAATATTACATAAATTAGAAAGGTTTCAAAACTATCACACATAAGGCCCAAAGATATAAGGGACATGTAAAATGTCAAAAAAACATAAAAGGATTAAGGGACACACATTTGGAATGATAATGCCATAAAAATAATATGATTTATGGTGAACATACACAAGGCCTAGGGCCACACATAATAATCAAGTAAGTAGAATCATGTTATGTAATGGAGTAAACATATATAGAAAATCAAGCTAGTTATTTCAGTGAATTTCAACTTATATTTTAAAAAAAGAATTAGAAAAAACTAGATACAGGTATGGTTGAAAAACATATTTGATTGTGCATGTGTTGAATTACATTATTCTGAATAACTCCTCTTTGGATTGGAAGGATGACCTACAAATAAGACAACATTAAAGCAAATGGTTGGTTAGATAGATAGCTAGGTGGATTGCCTAATGCTAGTTAGATCTCTGAAGTAAGAGATTCCTTAGGGGAAATTAATACATAAATTTTAAACAATTAATTTTATAAAATATAATATAAAGTACTTACATCAATAATCAAAAGCTACTAAATTTGAATGCAAGATATTCTTGATAAATAAATAGATGAAAATGACTAATATAACAATAAGCAGGTTAATACTAATGCTGAATCGGTCAAGTGTGCTTTAGAAAATATATTGGGGGTATATGAATATGAAGATGAAGAGAAAATTGGATTTGATTGAGGGAAGTTTAGTGAAAATAGCTTGATATCATTTTCTACCATAATATCTATCAATGATTGTTATGACCATTGGCAGTCAAGGTGACCATCAATAGTTGGGGCAATTATCGATAGTTGGATAGACAATTGGTGGTCAAGGTGATCATTGATGGTTATTTTGTTTTTGCTTTGGGTGATAAAAAGTTAGATTGATGGGATCATAAAAGTCAATTCTAGGAAATGGGTTTAGGCTTGGCTAACTATGAAATTCAAACAAAGTAATTAAATAATGAAAAGCAAATACTTAACTTATCAAAGGTTATTCAGATGAATGGTTGAGGTGATTGACTCATTGGTGGAGTCTGATAGGATTCTATTAGAGTAATGATACTTGGATATCAGTCATGAGGTAGTGGCAACTCAACTCTCTGATGTGATGGTTAGGTCACTAGATTTTTGGAAGAAGTGATGTATAGAGAAACTCTAGATGCAAAATCTCTTGAAGTCATGGTTTGATCTCACCTCCTTCTCCTCTCTTCTTATAGGCAAGGAAGGAAAGGTCAATGTGAAGGTCCAACTAGGATTTAGAATTATAACTCACACATGTAATGGATTGCATGTAGATTTATATGAGTTAACAATAAAAAAACAAGGATAAGTTAAGGGTGAGTTAAGTTGGTTTAGATGGTGGAACCTAATTATCAGTGGTCAGGGTGATTTTTAATGGTTTAGGTGACCATCGATGGTGGATGGTCAAGGTCAAATTTGGTTTAAAAGGTAGGTTTGGTTAATAGGTCAAATTGACTAGGGTTAACCATGGTTTTTAGTCAAAAGGCTAATGGCTAGGCCCAAGGGGGTCCTGAGGTATTCCAAGGGAATTATGACATTCAAGATCATCATGTGTAGATTTTTAGGTCTAAATTTTCCCCTTTTTGTTATATAATTTGTATCAACAAGCTGTAAAACTAAATCAAATTATTGGTTGAATGTTTGGTTGCCTCGAGCATAAGATAGGTATTCCCCCTCAAATTTAGAGTTGATGAGGTAAAATGGAATTAGGTGTGGGTTTTATAAGTGGGTAGTGGATGATAAAAATGGGTGAATTATATATTGTACGTTGAAGCAAAAACACATTCATGAAGTGTGATAAAAGGTATGATAGCAAAGATAGTGTATAGACTAGGTTTCCATAGTTGGTAAAAAAATAAAGGTCAGTGTTATAAGGACAAGTGATAAGTGGACCATGTGATTGCATTTAGGTGTGGTGGTGGGATACACTCATAAAATTAAGTCTCCTAGGTGATTTTAGTGTTTTCATGGGTATCTGAAGTAGGAGTTAATCCCAAGGAAAACATAAATTGGTCAATTAAAGTGACATGTATCCTAGGTAGAAAGTCCTCCCAAGAATACACAAGTGGGTCTAGTATGCATGAGGTAGTGCATGTTCAAAAATTGGTCAATATGGTAATTATTTTCATTATGGTCAAAAGGACCAAGGAAAAGTCATCATAAAACATGCATTAGGTTGGGCCAAGATGGACCAATGGTATGGTGGTTGCCAAGGTGGGTGGACAATGTAGTCTCCATGGGTGGGTGCTTGATATGGTCATGTTTGAAAAAGTTAGGGGAATGAAAAGGTAAAGTGTTAAGACCCTAACCATTAATGGTTAGGGGTAGAAGGGTCAAACATTAGTGGTCACCCTAACCATTTACAATTAGGGGGTAAATCTTAAAATTTTGGTAGATAAAAGTGAATCCATTTGGCTCACTTGCTGATTTTCTTATGTTGACTTGTGAGAGTGATAGTTTATGCTTTTTATCATTTCATTAAAAATATTGGATGGTGACTAAGAATGGTTGAGTTTATGATTTGGATTAACCATGTGGACCAAGACAAGATGTATCATAGATGCATAAGTTAATGGGTAGTGGGTTTTAGGACTCCTTTTTGGTGACGATCAAGGAATGAAGTAGAGGTGACATTAGATTGGTAGTTTAGTTACGGTTTGGAAATGCATTTGAATTTGATATTTGTTTATTTTTTCATTGATTTACTGGTGTGGTTTTGGGGATACCATAGGTATATATAGGGGTTTGTGTTTGGGCTAA
Organism: Torreya grandis; assembly: GCA_037957365.1. Lineage (NCBI taxonomy): Eukaryota > Viridiplantae > Streptophyta > Pinopsida > Cupressales > Taxaceae > Torreya > Torreya grandis. The sequence goes on along the minus strand of JARHVA010004316.1, from coordinate 1,337,116 downwards.
AGTAGTGATTAAATTTCTAAAGTGGAAGGGGTAGGTTAGTGTGGGTAGGGTAAAAGGTATTTAGGTTAGCTTATTTGTCAGATTTAGGTGTGTATGTTTGATTTTGGTTAGGTAGGGTTTTATGGGATTTTCATTGGTAATCATGCACAGTGAACATCAATGGTTATTTTTACCATTAATGACTAATTACCATCACTAAGAAGGAGTGCCTGACTATCGGTAGTCACTAAGATCACTGATAACAGATAGGTTTAGTGATGCTTGAAATTTTTTTGGCTTGAATGTTTATAAAATATGAGGTTAACATGAGTGGGTTGGTGATGTTTGAAATGGTTAGGTAATAATTTGGTTGGGGTAATGGTTTTTAGGTGATAATGAGTAGTTAGTGCAAGGTATAAGAGCTTAGTTTTTGATGAAAATGTTAGTAGTGTAATAGTCAAATGGGTTAAGGGTAGGTAGGGTTGGTTAAGGAGCTAAGCCTATAATAAATCATAGTATAGATAACTAAGTATATTTTATAATGAACTATGAAGGCATGGGATTATATCTAAATACCATATCGGTTACCTTGCATCTTTATGGAAATCTACTAGGGGATGATTCCAATGGATTGAGCACATATAGAGGAGGTTGGGCTTAGAGTAATGAAACATTATTAGTATGTGTTATGAGATGTGATGATGATCATGGTCCTCATAGAGAGATGAGATATAGCCATGAAATCCTTTTTACTACCCAATGGTAAGATTACTATCTTACTAGAGGATGTACATAGGATCATTTAGTTACCCCTTCAGGGTGATCTGATATATCACATTAAGTAGGAGTGTTTAGACCTAATTTATGGAGATGACCATGATCATGTTAGGTGGAATGTTGAGGCTTTTAGTTACTCTACACTTTATCAAAGGGTGAAGGGTGAGAGGAGACTTATGACCATGATGATGATGTCTATGCCATGCTTTACCATTTTAGATTTGAGTAGCAAGAGGTTTCCTTATTTGTTATTAGGGGTGTTGGTCGAGATGTTATTAAGATACACAACATTTGTATGGGTACATATGCTACTTATTGAGATATATAAAGATTTATGGGGCTTTAGAGATCATAGGAAGTACACCATTAACATCAAGATTATCCTACACTATTGGACTTATAAACACATCTGAGTGTTGAGCCAATGGGGATATCATGGGTGAGGTATGCTTAGATATATTTCTTAGTTGGTTTCATGTGGTGGAGAGATGACTTTTCCACTTCAAGTGCAAGAAGATGAATTCATGAAGATTGGTTTTGAGGTGCATTAGTTGCTTTAGTGATCAGTCATGTTACATAGAGGCCATATGTAAGGTTTCTATAGTGGGTCAGATATAGGAGTTAGACTTTATCCCTATAGAGTTATAAGTGGATCTTTGATAGGTGAGATGGGGACATAGAGATCAGCCCATTCGATAGGGTGTGGAGGTAGTTTATATTGGTATAGGGTATCCCAAGCCCATTTCCCATATATAGGTCGAAGGATCCAGAGATCCTACTACCTAAGCCATATCCAATATGGACCTTAATAGATCATGAGGAGTTTCTAGCATGGCCAATAGTAGACAATGCAATTTTTCTAGATGGTTACCCTACATGAAACTAGGCTCTATATGTGGTAGCAAATTTTAGTGGAGATGATGCTGACAGGTAGCCTGTGGATGTAGACCTAGCTAGTAGAGGTCAGTGGGAACAAGTTTATGGAGGTACCCTAGATGCATAGGTTAGAGAAGTGCTAGCCACTACACAAAAATAGGTTGTAACATTATAGGGTGAGGTAGAAGCTTGATAGGGTTAGGTGGCTACACTTATAGGTGAGAGGGAGTAGGTTAGAGATTCTCTATCCCTATTTACCTAGGAGAGAGACTCTTTGAGATAGGTGGAGGAGGAGTAATGACACTTTTAGGACCACTAATCACCATCCCCATGGCATAATACCTAGCCACAATGGAGGATTTATGCTACTATGAGGCTATAGTCCTAAGGCACTATTTAGATGAGCCCCAATGGGGTGAGTACAAAGCAAGTTTTGTAGGTAGTGACAATGTGGTGATACCAAGGCAGTGAGCTAATTTTATGTGTGGACAAGTAGGGACCTCATGAGGATACACACCAAGAGATAGAAGTTCTCTAGAAGATAATGGTGCCCTGGGGGCATAGTTATGACATAGTTTATGATGTGTTATTTTTTTGTATAACATTTTGAGACTAGACAGTGAGCTAATGTAGTGAGATACATATTTTGAAATAGAAACATGTATATTTTTGTATGCATTATGATGTTAGACTCATGATTTATATATATGATCCTTGTTTATTATTCATGGTTTATGGTGTGCATTGATGTTAATGAGATGATGTTATATTGATCACTAATTATGTTATATTGAGTATGCTTATGTTATGGATATTTGATGATGTGAACTCACCTAGATAGGCATGTGATGAGATGTAATTTGTTTATGTTCATGGTTATGATGATTTTCATATGATGATGCTCATATTAAAAGTGAATGAGTAAATGCTTCATCATTTATATGTAGACATGTGGAAAAAATGGTTTATTTCTTTAGTTGAGACTAGATTGTATGATGTTGATATGATTTTTGATGGATATGCTAATGATGATTTTTATTTTGTTCATGATACATGTTGATATATTGTGCTTATTATTATGGTTAGTTTTACTTAAGGTAAAACACATAAGATAAGTTTAAATTATTAATTGTAGATGTTTCAAAATAGAAAATACTCTAGAGACAAACATCTAAGTGGATATATCAACTAATTATGAGAGGATAAGAAGAGGGCCTAATTCTTCTTCTTTGGTAATAACTAAAACAAAACTGAAGTCGGGTTGGCTTAAGGAACTTAATCCATTTGAAATCTTTGCATTATCATTCATTAGTTGGTTAAAAAGGTGTCTTGATCAAATAATGTAAAGTGAGCTCAAAATCCCTTGATTATAGTGTATAAATGGTAGATGGATGAAAGATGGAACTTTATTGTGAGACTATCATGCCTCTTCTTAAGGCTACCAACAAGTTAGTATAAATAAGCCTATGTCATACATAATGTAGACTGATCAATGTGGTAATTCTACTCATGAGAGCCTATTATAGATTCCAAGATTATTTTTCTTATGAGATCCAATTTTAGCTTTTAAAATTATTTTATTTCTTCTTTTACTTGATAATGGGTCTTTTGTTTATTTCTTAGGAGGGTTGGGGAAGGTGGTCGATGTTGGAAACTTCTAATAAATTACTTGTTTTGACAAATTCCTTACTCATCCATCCTTTAAGGAAGTGGTCTAAGTTTGTGTGATTTATTGAATGCCTTTGATAGCTATACTTCAAGTGAGTATTCCACCTTACTTGGAGAAATTTCAAATATGTTTTCAATAACTATCCTTTAAGGGAGTAGTTTTTTAATGCTAGGAATGACCCATGATTTCTATTGGTTTGGATTTTTCATTTATTTATTTGATTTTTACTTGATATGTACATGCTTATATAGGCTTAAGGGTTCATTTTTAATAAGTCAAAACTAAAATTATAAGAAGGTTGATTATTTGTAAAGAGGTTTTAGGTAACAATGATCATGGTTATCCATCTTGTAAAAGGGTTGGAAAGTACCATGAGAATCATGCCATGGGTAGATCTATGGTACCCATTTTTTAAGACTAGGTTATGATTGTGATGGATAATAACATGATTCAATTTTAATTAATTTCCCCTAAAATAAGGAGATGAATGTGTTTTTTAAGCAAGGGATGGGATTAATTTAGACAAAAGGTGAGTTTGATCATATTAACAAAAGAAAGGATGTAGATGTAAGGCACTGATGGGCTCAAGCTCTTGGTTTCCCTCAAGAGAGGATAAATGGTAAGCTCCTAATCCATGATTTTAGGTTATGATATAAGTTCATAGCTAATTGAAAAAAAACTTTCCACACTTACTTTCCTTCATATTGGTGACATGTTGATTTTCCTTTAAGATGAGCTCTCTGATGTTTAATTCTTGCACTCTAAGGTGTCTATTATAGGCACATTTGATTCTCTCTTGATAGACATGAATATGGGTAAGGGAAGATAAATGACACTCATGAAGTAGATCAATTTGGGATAAATGGTATTGATGATGATCATCTTAAAAAATGAGATCCTATAAATATATCCAAAGAAAAGGGATTTTGAATTCTAGAGGTAAGACAACCTTTTCTCTAAACACATGAGAGAATGGGGTATCACCCATAGGGGTATGAATGTAGTATGATATGCCCATAAGGTAAATTGTATGTGTAAATGTCTATCTTAACTAGAAACACTGACCATTTTTAGTGAGAATGTTGTTGAGAGTTTTATTAAAGCCTTTAGTTTGTCCATTCACTTGAGGGTGATATGGCTAGGATAAACTTAAATTAATCTTGAATTCATCACAAATATGCTAGACTTTCTTTTTTTTAAAGGATTTACCATTTTTGGTGATAATTTTTTTAGGAACACTAAAATGGTAGATGATGTGATGGTTGATAAAGTCGATAATATTTTTGACTTTGGATAAGACTATAGGAATAGCCTCTACCCATTTAGTAAAATACTTAGTCATAATGATGATAGAATGGTTTCACTATGAAGAATGAGGGTTAATTTCACCAATGAGGTCTAAACCCTATTTTGATAAGGGCTAAATTATAGTGGATACATGAAGACTATGGCTATGTGCATAATGTAATTGGTGTGTTGTTAACACTTAACACACTTTTTCACATAATAAAAATAGTATTCATTAAGGGTAGGACAATAATATCCAAGGAAAATCATGTGACTAGTTACAATGAGGCCATTAAATTTTCCCTCATATATCTCATCATGTGTTTCTTTAATAGCATGAGAGGCTTCATGTCTACATATATAGTGCAAGATGAGACCATCAAAGCTACAATTATAAAGGATTCCTCCCATAATAGTATAATGTGAAATACTCTAGATAAATGCTCTTTAATTACTCCTAGAGAGACCAAAAGGAATTATGGCAAGTTAAAGATAGTCAAAGGTTTGTTGATGCAAAAGGTTAGGTTGGGTCTCCTCCACATTGAAGATGTGGGAGAATTTGGTTTGACATAAGAAGGATGGGTAAGTCTATGAATAATGATAGATAGATTACAGTCAGATGGTGTAGAGGGAACTTGAGAGGTAAGGGAAACCATGGTGTTAGTAAAATTATTGGTAGATCATGGGGTGGATTAGATATGGTAGTGTTCAAATGATGTTAAACGCTCATCAAATAGTTATTTTTACTATTGAAAAACATCATTCTTAAACTTGTAAAAGACATTAATTTTATTGACCACAAGTTAAGAGTCACCAAAGATGTTGATATTTTTGACTCCCAAGGTTAAAGTGGTCTAAATTCCTATCCCTAAGGCTTTATACTCAACTATATTGTCAGTACATTTGAATTCAAATTTGAAAGATAAAGGAAGAGGTTCACCATCAAATGGAATAAGGATGATGCCAACTTCCCCACCACACTGACAATTTGATATGTCAAAGAGAATGGTCACCTGATAGGTGATGTCTGCTTTAGAGAAGGTCATGATGGACTCATCAAGGAACTCAAGAAGAGGAGGTTGGTTAAATGGCAATGGTTCTTTAGCCAATTGATCAATAATGACTTGCCCTTTAATTGACCTTTGTTGAGTAAACTCAAGGTCAAACTTAGCTAAAAGCATGAGGTACTTGGCCATATATTGGTTTTGTTATGGCTTGGAGTGTATGTACTTGATTGGGTTATTATTAGTTATGACATAGGTATTGTGGTTAATTAGGTAATGATAAAGTTAGGTGACCATAAAGACCAATTCTAAGCAAAGTTTCTTGTTATGGGTGTACCAATTCTTGTACTCTACAAGCATACAACTTATGTAGTAGAAGGTTTTCTCTTTGTGTTGTTCATACTGATGAGCAAGCATTACCCCTAGGGAATGGTCGATGGTGGAGATATATAGGTAGGAATTTTGGTCATATTTGGGATGGATGAGGATATGTGGAGATAAAAAGGTAATTTTAAAGTGAATTAAAGGCCTTTTGATAGTTTCTATTACACTTAAAATATACATAATTATTTAAAAGGTGGTAAAAGGGTTGGCATTGGTACAAAATATAGGAGATAAAGTGATAAATGGATTAGATATTTTCTTACAAACTATGGAGTTTATTTAGGTTTATTATAGGAAGCATGTCAAGGATGGATTTAATTTTGGTAGTATCGACTTCAATCCCCCAAAGGTAAATGATAAAGTTAAGGATATTTCTTGAGAAGACCCCAAAAATTCACTTATTAGGGTTAAGGTAGACATCGTAATGGATGAGGCATTCAAATATGATCTTAAGAATGGTAAAATTATCCTTACAATATTTTGATATCCCAAGAAGGTCATTAACATAGTCCTTAACATTTTTTTGGATAAGGTCATGAAAGATATAATTCATGATACAATGGTAGGTTACACCAACATTATTTAGTCCAAAAGGCATGAGTCTATAGTATAAGGTCCCCCATGGGGTGATAAAGTTGGTTTTGTGTTGATCTTCAAGGGTATTAGGATGTGATTGTAACTCAAGAATCCATCCATGAGTAATAACATCTCATGATCAGCTGTAAGATCAACTAGCTGGTTGATGCTTGGTAGAGGAAAGTCATCTTTATAGAAAGCAAGGTTGAGGTCATGAAATTATACACAAATGTGTATTTCCCCTATGGCTTTGGTGATAGGCATGACATTTAAGACCCATTGGGGATAGTTAATGGGTTGAATGAAATTGATAGATAGGAGATAATGACGCTCTTCTTTGATGAGAAGGGATATGCAAGGGTTCATTCATCATAGTCTCTACTTAGTGGGATTGACATCATGGTTGGTGACAATTTTATGGGTGGAAATATTGGGGTTAATCCCTGGCATGTCACTATAAGACCAATCAAATTCTATGTTTTGGTCTTAGAGGAAAGAGGGAAATCCCTAAAGTTCCTTTGAATTATGTGATTGGCCAATTTTTAAAATGTGGGGATTGTAAAAAGTGCCCAAGTTGATATCCATGATGGATTAATTCAACATGGTCTAAGTCTAAAGAGGAAGAGATTTGTGGATGGAAGAATTTGGTGCACTAAGATAGGTGAGAATGGAGTCATCATCTTGACACCGAATGATGTTATTGGTAGGATAATCATATCCTATCATCTTAGGATGGGTCAAAGGGATCATTATGCTCACCCCTTATTTTTGATAAGTTAGGGGTCCAAGGCTGATCATTTTTTTGAAATAAAGCTAGGTGTGATTATGTCATCATCCTCACACCTAGGTAGAGAAGAGGTTGGTGAGGAAGGGATGTCTTAATAATGGTGGTGGTGGTTGGTTTGGTTTTCCTCTTATTGGGTAGAATGAAATTGAGGCCATGTTTCTCATGAGGTATTTTCATCTCAATGAAAATCAGCTCATATGTACCATGCTCATATTGTCCTAAACCAAATCCTTTCTAAGCACACCTATGGATGTATTTCTTGGCAAAGTTTTGTTTATCAAGATAGGAGAAGTTATGAGTAAATGGTCGAGGTGAAGAGGAGGTGGTAGAAGTGCCAACTGGTTTGTCATGTCCCCCATATATGAAATGGGTTTGATAGTTTGAGGGTTTAAATGGAAAAATGGCTCTAATATTGGGGTCATAACCAAGTTGGTGATTAAGTTTTCCCTACTCTTAGGGAGTAGGGAAAGCATCAAGGGTGAATAGATGATACCCCCCTAGTGAAAGATGTTGGAATGTGGATTCCATGTGGTCTATGGTGGGTATTTAGTTTTAATGGATGGATGATCTAGTAGATGTTATGTAGGTAGAAGAAGATATGGTTCCATCCTTCATGGTTGAGGGCTTGTCTTTAGTTGCTAAGTGTGTGGTAGATGGAAGTAGGAGGATGTTGTTGGGTCTCTAAGTCATGTTGCATGATGAAAATGGGATTGGGTCAGATTTTATAGTGATAAATTGGCCTTCATGTTTAAATTTGATGCAATGATTAATGGTAGAGGGTACACAACCCATGGAGTGGATCCAAGGTCATCCAAGCAAAACATAATATTGAAATTTACCTTCTACTACATAGAAGAGATCTAGGAGATTGCAATGTCCTAAATGGATATGGAGGATAATAATTCCCAAAGTAGTGGCCATGGTGTCATTAAAGGATCATAGGATGATCAAGGTTTCAAACATGACATTTTTTGGTAGTTTGAGTTGATCATTAGTATGGGAGGAGATGATATTAATACTAGATCCCCCATCAATCATGACCTATTTGATGTGGCTTTGGTTGATGTAGGAAGTTATAAAGAGAGGGGGATATAGGTCATCCAAATTGATAGAATGTATTTCCTAATACTTGAAAATGATAAGGTTGGAAATTTGGACAGTGATAATAAAGGATGTTAGAGGTTGAAGGTCTTCAAGTTGGACCTCTTATTGGAAGACAACTAGATACTAAGAGGGGGTGAATTAGTATATCAATTAAAACTAGTTCTTTAAATATTTTCAAGATAGATTAAAATATATAATAAGATCAAATAAAATATGCAAATATCATACACACATAAATACTCATGACATTATAATTATACATGGAAAACCCAAAGGGAAAAACCATGGTGAGAATAGCTAGTGAATTCTATTATTCCAATCCACCCTCATAGTTTTAAGCCTCACTAGAAAAACCTCTTTGGTTACACATTTAAGGGTACCAACCCTAAGGAGAAAAAAATCCCCTAGTTTAAGAGCACTAAATCTAAGGAAGCACCAACTCCCTAATTGAGCACCAACTTATCTCAACCTCATTGGTTATAATGTTTAAGGGCACCAACCCTAAGGAGATACCAATCCCCTAACTGAGCACTAGCTCAACCTATATAATGACACTAACCAATCAGATCTATGGAAATATAACTCTAGTTTATAAAAATAATTCATAAATTAATCTAGATCTTTATTATTTATTATAAGTCCAATATATAATATTCTCATTCTTTGTACATTATCTTTGTGTGCCTTTCTTCCTCTACCCTTTGGTTCTATGTCCATATATTATTTATTTGACATAATTTAAATGGATCCAATATCATATACCTATGTCCCAGATGTCATATATAAAAGCAAATGATCTAGAGTTCCATATCTTCTATGTGTTCACACTTGGATAGTAACACATCACACCAATTATATACTTTAGTTCATTATGAAATGAATTGTTAGTTCTTACATCTTGATTCCATGCATCACACCATAATGTTTAGTCCATTTACTATCTATAACATTTAATAGAATCATGTTTTCATGTACAATATATTTAATGCATATATTATTAGTTGGATTGATAAATCTCATTGTCTATGTCAAGATATAGAGCTTATACGTAAGTTCTTGAAACTAACCATTTGTCTAGTCATGACTTTAAATGTCATTCATTGATCTTCACTTTGACACCATGATCTGATGGTCCATACTCAAATGAATAAAATTTAAAATGTTTCCATTTTATCACCTTATAATAGGCTCATGTTATCTATCACATCTTTGTACACTTCTAAATTTTAGTGTTATCATCTTAAAAATGCACCCATCAATCTTCCTAATCTGAGATTTTATGTGTCATTCAATATTTAAAGATGCATGATCTTTACTTATTTATTAACATTAAACATTGATCTCCTTATCCAATCTCACTTCTTCTATCTTTGGATCTCTTTCACTCCATTAATCTTCTTGAACCTGCTCGGTCTTTATCTTGCCACTATGTTAATAAACATTGATCACTTTGTTCCATTAGAGTCCACTTGCTATGTTAGATATTTCTCATCCAAGATTCCACTTACTATTGGATCTTTGAAATTTCACAAAATTTACCTTGAATTATTCATTAAACATCAACACTTTGACCTCATCTCACTTCTTCCTACATCTTTGGATCACTTTCACTCTATCAATCTTGTCAAACATGCTTGGTTTTAACTCACCACTATGTGAATGAACATCAAGCACTTTATAAAATTTGAGTCCATTTGAGTCTATTATATCTATTTTACATGATCATACATGAACTATTATATCTTATAACAATTTTCATTAAATCTAACAAGCTTACACTCATTTGAATGTGACACTTGTCACTTGTGCACTCACTCAGAGATCCTTTTGACAATTTGACTTCATCACATTTTATTGGATCTCTAGTGTATGATTAAGTAGGAGCCACTGATTTCCCAACTAAATTGAACATTAAATATAACATTATCACTCTCATTGGTCCTCTATCTGATATAATCATGTGCTTACGACACTTGGTAATAACGCATTCACTCACAGGAGCCTTTGACAATTTGACTTTGCTTCACTTCATTTTATCATTTACATACGATGAAGTGATAGTTATTGATCAAGATAAGACATAATATAAAGTATAATACTTAGGATATATTAAGTCTTTTGAACATTACTTAAATTGTTAAATTCTAGATTGAGGGGTTGGTTTCATAATGATGATCACAGGCTTAAATTGTAACTGAAGTTACTGTTTCCTAGCTATACCAAGTCAACATTGAAAAAAACTTTGCTTTGTTGATGTCATGGATAAAACCTTAGGATTTTAATATGAAAATCTATAATGTCTGAGAGCTAAATAAATCAATTATGAGCTCATTCTTTTTCATCTAAATGTGTGGACCATATTTCTATAATGCACATTCTTTTAAAAGTATCTATAAAAGTATGGCAACTTTACATAGTGAAACTATGAAACATGATATTATCTTCATCAATTTTGAATTTTCCTTTTAACATCAATGGCATCTATAGTGTCCCTTTTGACATCAATGATAATCATAATACCAATAATCTCCCCCTTTGGTATTGATGGCAAAGTAAATTCTAGGATGCAAACTTATGTTTTGTTCTAATAATTTGATACTTCTCTAACATTGATTTCATTGGCTTCTTATGAGAATGAACTAAATATATTAATACCAAACTTGCTCCCCCTTAGGTAATGGCACATTTACCTAATACTCAACTTGAACACCTAATCTGCTTCTACTTTGATAGAGAGCATTTGAATTTTTTCTCCAAACTTTTACATTGAACATTTGGCCTTTTTCTCCCCCTTTGACATCAATGGCAAAGGGAAACCTTCTGACTATATATCTAAAGTGTTCTCCCACTTTATCAGATAAAGGAGTTTATTGAATAAAATGTAACCATCAACTCATTAGAAATAAAATATACATACCTGAGTTGCATTTTCTCTTCTTCTAGGGATCAACAAGGCTTTATGATCCTTGATCTAGACTTATACTCCATCACTAGTATCTATTGATGTGATGTAAGAACTACCATTAATGCTTACTATCATTATCTCTTAGTCTTTTATTATCTTTTGATCCTAGAACCTAACCAATTTCAAATCTCTTCTACTCTGAGCCTTCTTGATCTTGAGAGGCTAAACAATCTATCTCCCCCTTAAATTATGTTTATATTCTTAAGATATTCATGATATATGAGTTAGCTCCCCCTGACACCATGCTCGATTTTTACACCAAGGGACTACTTATATCACACCATAACTTCATTTGTCACATGTATATCATCAATTTACACGTGTTCACTATGTTTGGTGACCCAACTTATTTTCACAACCCAAGATACATAATGTCAATAGTTTCTTGCATTATAACCCTTATGATAAATAAATCTATAGACCATATATATATGATAATTACTCCAACAATCTCATTATGTCATATTGAAACACTCAATCTATCCCTATAGATGTTGCATACACAACAATTAGCTTGGTTTGATCAAGTCACTATTGGTTTGATCAAGTAATCATAAAAACCTACTTGAGGTCACATCTATAGCAGACATCACTTACTTTTCCACTAACAATTGTCTCTTAAAAAGCATATATAGACACACCTTACTTCACAATGTCTTAGAACAATGTGAAACTAGGAGTTGCCTATAATGCCTCATATTCCTTTTCCTCTTTAGTCATATTTTGATTTTAGTTCTTCTTCTTCTTAGACTTAAGAAAAGTAACATGCTCACCCACTATGATATTATCCTTGGGATTAACAATACATGGAGACAACATGGATTCATGACATAACTTTTCATCTGATCAGTCTTCCTTGTATATTGAAATCTCATCATTAGGCATAGAAAACTAATGTTCTATGCATGAAAGTTAATAAAAAATAGTAGGATGTTCACTTGAATATATACATACCTCATAACTATCCTCGGCTACTACCTTTGACATCTCCTTGAGCTTTGTCTTCTCCTTCTCAACATGTGAAAACATTGAGAGCACTTGACATTTTCCAACCTTCATAACATTCTTCATCATGGATTGATATTTTACTTTTCATACATGCTTGGGTTACTTATATGTCCCATTGGGCTTACTTTTATCTTTTTCAAAGACTTTTTAACCTTTTTTCACACTAAGAGGCATACCTTTATTCTTATTTAATAATTTTGATCTTACAAAGCTTGTTCTAAAATGTTTATCTATGTGACAAAAATTATTGTAATTATAACACATTCTATTTTTATCTAACAAGCGTTAAAATGATTTTTTACTTACAAAATGGGTTTTCCTTATATGTAAAATTATACAATTACTAGAATTATGACCAAAATTATTATAGATATAATAATAACCATAGAATGATGAGGAATACCTAGTCATAGTTTTTAGTTGTAGATGGGGATTTCTTCTCAAATCTTTCTTTTTTAAGTTTCTTACCCTTGTGTAACCATTTGTATTATCTACCTTTGTATTATGTATCTTCCTTAAGTTTGTACATATATATTATTGTTATTTTTCCTTTCCTTATGCTTATTTTCTCCTTTATCCTTCTTTTCATCAGTAGTTCTACTGTTTGTCTTTGTATCTCTATAGACATTCCTTTTCTTTACTCCTGATCCTTCTATTTTGAAATTGTCATATAACTTAGCATATGTACAAGTTATGGGACTTTCCCATTTTCATGACCAAGAATATATTTCTCATTTGAGGGATTTTGAGAGTTTATTAGTTCATCAATAATGTCTAATTCTCATATCAACTTTATACTTTTATCTAGTTGACCTTTGGGTTTTCCAAGCTCTTTTCTCAAAGCCACTATTTCTACCTCTAGCTTCACACATTCATCATATTTAGATTGTAGTTTAAATTTGACAATATATTATATTATTTTAGCCTCTTCAACATGATTCTTAAGCCTTACTATCATTTGGTAATATCTTTTAGGACTTTTAGACAATTTTTAAATTTATTTTTGTCCAAGATTTTTCTACCTTGAGTTCTCTTTTCTCAGCTTATCAATCTCATCTAGAGCAATATATGAGTTCACACTCAAGGTCCACTTCTCCTTCCTCTTCTCCATTAAAGTCTTCAACTTCTTCTTGATCTATATCTATAGAAGTTGATTCTAGTGCCATGAACATGGATTCATTTCCCTCAACCACAAAGGCATAGTCATGGTCATTATTTGAGCTATCACTATCATCCAATGAGTCACTATATTCTCTTATATACAATATTTTATTTATTTAAGGAAGTTCCTCCTTTTATAATAATAGGGATTCATCATTTTACCATCCTCTTCTTGCTTAGAGTTATCCTTTTTCTCATAAGGGTATTTAGTAGAAAAATGTCCTACCTTACCATAGTTAAGGCATTTAAAGGGTAACTTACCTTGGTAATTTCCAAAGCCTATTTTCAATATTGTGACAAAATTGTCTTCTTATTCATTAGTGTCCTCAAATCTAGATGTATATGCTTCTAATTTTACTTTCTATGATTCTTTGAATGTAGCTTCTCTCTTATGAGTATCTACTTCTCCCATTCTCATTTCATAAGATGTGAAGGTTCCATGTAACTCATCTATAATGAGCTTATCTAGATATCTTGATTCCTCTATTATAGATATTTTAAAATAATACCTTGGTGGAAAATATCTTAGGACCTTTTTTACAATGATTGATTCTTTCATTTCTTCTATAAGGCCTCTGATTGCATTGACTATTTCATCTACCCTGAGAAGGTAGTCTATAATATTCTCTTCTTATATCATTTTAAGAATCTCAAAAATTCCTCTATATGTTTGGATCTTGGCATAATTTAACTTGGCATCACCTTAATAGACGCTCTTCAAATTGTTCTAGATATCTTGTGAATTTGGAAATGCATCACTTTGATAAACTTTGATTTGGACAATCCATAGAGAGTAGCATTCTTTGCCTTGGAATTGATCTCATATGCCTTATTTTAAGCCTGATCATTAGTATTTGTAGTAATAGATATATATCCATTTACCATAGACATCCATAAATCAAAACCTAATGAAGATAAGTAAACTTCCATTCTTATGCTCTAGAATGTATAGTTAGATCCATCAAAGAGAGGTGCTTTGTTTGATGAAGATCCTTCTTGATTAGCCATTGTGTTTAGTGTTGTAATATCTACCTCAGATGATTAATATTATTTCAAAATAACCCTAGGATCTTATACCAATTTCTACCTTTATTCCTCTCTATCCTCTAAAATTATGTCTATATATTTTATGTTTGATGTAATTCAACTAGTTCCAATAGCATTTAAATATGTCATAGATGTAAAATATAAAAACAAATGATCTAGCATCCCATATCTTCTATGTGTTCACAACTTGGACTATAACACATCACACCAATTTTGGACTTTAGTTCATTATGACATGAATTATTAGTTCTCACATCTCAATTTCATGCATCACACCAAAATTGTAGGTCTCTTTACTATTTATAACATCTGTTAGACTAAATATTTGATGCATAATATATTTAATGTATATTTCATCATTTGGATCAATCAATATCATTATCTATGTCAAGATATAGAGCTTATAAATAAGTTTCTACAACTAACTATTTGTTTGGAGATGAATATAAATTTCATTCATTGATATTGCTTTTGGTGCCAAAATATTATGGTCCACACTCAAATGAATCAACTTTAAAATGTGTCCATTATATCACCTTCTAACAAGCTCACACTATCTGTTAGATATTTGTACAGTTCTAACCTTTAGCTTTTTCATCTTTAATATGCACCCACAAATCTTCTTGATCTGAGATTTTGCATGTCATTTTATCTTCAAATATACATGATATTTACTTATTTATTGATGTTAAACATTAAGATATTTATCCCATCTCACTACTTCCTATATCTTTAGATCACATTCGCTTTGTCAATCTTCTCAAACTTGCCTAGTTTTTAACTTTCCACTATGTCGATAAAGATCAATCATTTTTTCCATCTGAGTCCACTCACTTTGTTATATATTTCTCATTCAAGCTTCCACATGTCTTAGAATCTTTGAAATTAGAGATATTTTTGAAAATTTAGATTCATCACACTCTATTAGATCTCCACTATTTGATTAAGTGTGATATCTTGATCTTCCAACTATCTCAAACATTAACTCTGGCATGCTAACTCTCATTGGTCCTCTATCTAACAGACTCATGTGCTTGTGACACATAGAAATAATGTGTTCACTTAGAGGAGCCTTTAAAAATTTGACTTTGCTTCACTTCATTACATCATCTACATAAGATGAAGTGATAGTTATTGATCAAGCTACGACATAATATAAAGTCTAAAAATTAAGTAGTATTAAGTCTTTTAGACATTGCTTAAACTAGTAAATGCTAGTTCAAGGGGTTGATTTAACAATGATAATCAAGAGCTTAAGTTGTAACTTAAGTTACCAGTTCTTAGCTATAATAAGTCAACATTAAAATATAACTTTGCTTTGTTGATGCCATGGCTAAACCCTTAGGATTTTATTGTGAAACCTTATAATGTTTGAGAGCTAAATAAATAAATTTTGAGCTCATTCCTTCTCCTCTAAACCTAGACCATAATTTTAGATTATACATGAGAAAACCATAACAAATATTCTATTTGTTTATCTTTAAACATCCATAAATTGTCTTTATACAAGCATGACAACTTTGCATAGTGAAACTATGAAACATGCTCTTCACTCCATCAATCCTACCTAATCCTTTTGGCATCAATGAGATCCATAGTGTGTCTTTTAACATCAATGACAATCATATTTATATCATGTCTATTAATTATAACACTTCTATAATCACTTGAGAATGATGAGGTGAGGTAGAAATCAAATCATATAATCTCATCTTTTTTGGGGTCTTGTGAAGCTATTTGAGAACCAATCTCCTAATTGATTCAGAGGGGTTGGATTGAGAGGTACCCAAGATAGATGCATTGGGTTTGGATGAAGGTAAAGGTGCTTGATTTTAACTTGGTTGGGAGGAGGAATATGGGTATGTACATGGGATAGACACTTTTACCTTCCCCTTATCCTTTTTTTTTAGAGTGTGATCAGGTGACCACATTGATAGTATGGGTAGAGGGAAGAGTTGGGGTAAGAGATTGGTTTAGTTCCTCATCACTCTAAGGTGAGAGTGGGGGAGTATGTAGGCACTGGATATTAGTTATTGGTTGTTGGATTGGTAGTAGGATTGTGTGAGGTTCCTTTAGTAATAGATCATCCTTTTTAATGAGCTGATGGATTATGATTTGGAGAGATTTGTAGTTCTCTATGTCATGCCTTAGTTTCCTATGATAGGAACACACTTGGAAGTCATTATACAAAACTAGTATTAGACCAAGAGGGTTGAATGTCTTATATGGGGTAAGGTTAAGAAAGAATCTTGAAATAACTATTAATAAATAGTCAAGTAAGATTCAGCTAAAGGTTCCCACCAGTGTTTGAGTCCCCCCTGGCCCCGTGGTATCGGTATTAGTCATGTCTAGCCAGTGGTTCCAGTCATGTTAAAAAGTTTACCAGGATTTAAAAAAAAAGATTCAGGTAAAGGTGGAGGGGTTTTAGAGGTTTCAGCCTTGGTTGTTGGGATTGAAGTCTTTTTAGAAGTGGGCTTGGTGATAGAATATTTAGATAAGGTGGTGGTTTTAGTTGATGGTTTAGGTTTTGTTAAGGTAGAAGTTGATAATTTGGAGGTGGGAGATTTTAGGGTAGTTAGTTTGGTTACTAATGGCTTGGTGAAGATAGGTGTGTCAAAAATTAATTGTTCTAGTGTAACCAATAGCTTTGGTTGACATAATCAGCTTCATAATCAAGGTATGTGGATGAGGACCAAATATAGAGGGAAAAGTAGATGGAGGTATAAGTTTGGCCTTTTCGCCTTTTATTGGCTTTACTTTCTTGGTTGATTTGGTTTTATGTTTGGTTGTTGGGTTTGGTGAGGTTAGATCTAGTTTCAAGGAGGGTGATTAAGGCTCTATGTAGGGAAATGCCTAGGCTTTTGGTGGGTTTGGTTAGAGAGGATGGTTTAGTTGTTTGGGATTTAGATGGTTGAGAAATGGTTGGGTTGGTAGAGGTTTTTATTTATTTGGTTGGTAAGATAGGGGTTTAGATAATAGAAGTGGTGGGTTGGTTTGACAAAGGTGTGGTTGGAGGTTCTTGTTTGGTGATGTAAGGGAGCCCCAATTGATGCCAAAATTTGTTCCAATCCACATCAAGGTTGGAGAGAAATTCCAACTTTTTAACTAGCCTAGAGAACTATTTATAGACTAGTTTTGTTCCCTAAGTAGTGGATTCAAAAGATAATCCCATAGGTTGAGAAAGGGGAATGGTGACCTCATCATTTTACTCAAGAAAAGGATGAAAGGTTTGGATGGGTGACTCATATATTGGAGGTGAAGGTATGGTGGTTTATTCCTTAGGAATTATCTCCAAAGGGGAAATAAATTTCTTGGTACTTGAAGGAGAAGGTAATGTGGTGATGGTTATTTGCTCTGGTGTGTAAGTTGAATAAGGGATTGATGAATCCTCTAATTTAAGAATTAAAGGAGGAGAAATAAGGATTATTTAGTTTTGGTATATAAAGGAAAATAAGGTAACTCCACTACCTCAATAAGTGGAGAGGGTAAAGAACAGGTAGATTGGGCAGTATGTTCTTCAATACTTAGTGTGTCAAGAACCATATTGATGGCATGGGCATCATGAGAATGCTTATCTTTGTTTTTCTCTTTTTTTTTAGGTTCATGATTTAGAAATGGTTGTATAAGGATGTTAAGGTCTTATTTTGGAGATGCATTTGGATTATCTAACACAAGTCCCCCTTTATTAATGAGGGTTTGGATAATGCTTTTGAAGGTATTACACCTATTAACATCATGCCCCACCACTCAATGGAAAGGACATAGGTCATTATCATTATACCAAATAGTTAAAATATGAAAATAATCAAATTTTTGAGGTGGTTTAATATGGGGAATCTATATGATATTAGCCTTCAGTAAATTCTCTAGGATCAAAGCATAGGATTCCCCAAGTGGAGTAAATTGTTTCTGATTGTTTTGGTTTTGGTTTCTTCTATTTTATTTTGAGGACTTAGAGGAGTTTGGTTAATTTAAATATGGTGTAATATTGGTTTTAAGGATAACCACATTTTTATTTCCCTTGATTTTATCCCTAGTGTTTGTTTGGTTTCATTGTTTAGATGAAAAGGCCTCATTGGTTTTGTAGGTAGATTATTTATTTTTCAACATTAACTTTCCTTAGTTTATGGATCTATTTTTTAATCTTAAAAAACATTGTAAAATATTCATAAAAGTTTCTAAAACTTTCAACATCCAATGTAGAAGAGATGTGCTTGGTACATGCTTGAGTGAAAAGTTCTATCAGTTTGGGTTGGGGTAAATAGAAGGAAATTTGATTGATTAGGATCCTCCATTTAGCTATAAAAATATAAATAGACTCATAATCAAATTTTTGAATAGAGTAAAGGTTATTTATATAAACATTCTTGGAGATATTTAATGAAAATTGACCAAATAAAATTTGGGCTAGTTGGATGAAGGAGAAGAGATAGTGTTTGGTTATGGAACTATACCAGTCTAATGTTGGACTAGACAGGGACATAGGGAAGGTATGAAGAAGGAAGGAATAATCATAAACAATCAAATAACAAGCATGATTAAATTCCCTTAATTGTTTTAGGGGACCCTCCTTACTCTTAAACTTAGATAACTTGGGGAGCTCCCACTGAGAAGGATATGGTCTGATAGGGATAGATGGGTGAATGGGTTCATTACAGATTTGGTCATAAGATAAGATGTTGTGAGATTTTTAAATGGATGATTATAAGGTAGTCATTTTATCCATGAGAATTTTCATTAGATCTATTTGGGGTTGTGAACCTAGAAGGTTGAAAGGTGTATATAGTTGTTTTGGTTTGGTGATATATTGATAATCGAGAGGAGATTGAGGAGTTATCACATATTGGTATGTGGACACCAGTGGTTGGGTGCAAGCTATATAGGGGTAGGTGGATACATGTGGTTGGATAGTAGGTAGAGATACATGCCCTTATGGTTTAGGGATGTAACTTGGGTTTGGTTTAATGGACACTTGTTGGGTAGAATCATTATTGAGGTTCGTGATCAAAGTAAAGGTAGTGACCTTTGTACTGATTGGTGGTAAGTCAGAAGGTATAAACACTACAAGATTTTGAAGTGGGGTAGTGGTTACTAGATTGGAGTTAGTTGAAGGAAGGTTAGAAATAATAATGTTAGGTACTCCCATGGTGAGGGGAGTATAGGTAGATAATGGTTGGGTTGTTCCTAAGGTAGAGGAGTTGTTGGTGGGGGTGGAAGATATGGGGGTATTTATAGGTTGGGCAGGTTTGTTTTCCACAATAGTGTTAAAGGGATTATTAGTGGATGAAGATGCTTAGGTATTAAATGGTTTGGTGGTGACTATGTTAATAGAAGTGTTTCCCATGAGGTTGGAAGGCATACCATAATGTGGGTCTATAAGTGGAATTAATGTAGGGGCATAATGAGGTATAGTGTTAAGATAATGCTAATGGGCCACATGATTTTTATCTAATAAGGTGGGAAAGTATGTATATCCTTGGGGAACTTCTTGAGGGAAAGAAGGACTTCCCAAAGGATGAGGAGATTTTTTTAGTTTAGAAACATACTCCATTGATGAGGAGGTATGAGAGGTTGATTGGTTTGGTGATGGGTTCTATTATGCTAAGTTCTTTCACTGCTAGTGAGTTAGAACCATACAAGATAATGGAAACATAATACACAAACAATCTCACCACTCAAATAGAGATAAGACAATAAATAAGCAAGGAAAGCAATCACACACTAGAAATTATGTTAAGTCCTAAAGTCCTTTTTATTCTCTCTTTTGGCTTATGCCTTAAGCTTTCAAGAACTTATGTGACTCCACTTGGGCTGATAGAATAGGTAATATAAAATAAATCTATGGATGGTTTTATGTTTTTTAGTCTCTCAAAAAGGGTATATATTAGAAATCAATATGTGGCTTAGTATTGGGGCCTACCTCCTCACTTCACACACCACAAAGATAAGGGCATCAGGTGCTTAGCCAATATATTTTGATTTCCAAAGTTTATAATCAACCAAAGATCTAAGTTCATTTTCCCCTTGGTAATGACCTCTAAGTATTATTTTTAGGAAAGGGTAAGGTGACCGCTAGGTGATCAAATCCTAGTCAAGATTTATCTCAATTTGTTTTGATGTTCGATTGATGTATGTGGTTTGGTTTAGTGTGTGAAACAAAAGTGATGCTAATATTACATTGCTTTTATTTAGTTTAAACTACATAAGCTAAACTTATAAGAAATAAATGTATGAATTTGATTTTAAACCCAAAAGAAATTTCAATTTCATTTATGAGAATATAATAGGGAGAATAACATATAGATGAAAATAAAATAAACCTAAGTAGAGACTCAAGGTGTCACTAGGTGTGCCAGAATATTTCAATAAATTTTAGCTTATATTCCAAAAAAGGAAGAAGAAACTAGATATGGGTATGGTTGAGAAGCCTATTTGATTATGAACATGATGAATTAGATGATTGTGAAGAACTCTTCTTTCACTTGGAAGAATGACTTGCAAATAAGATATCACTAAAGTAAATGGTTGGTTAGATAGATAGCTAGGTGGATTGTTTAACACTAGATATATCTTGGAAGCAAGTGATTTCTTGGGGGTTGTTAATCCACACATTCTAAACAATTAAGTTTATAAAATAGAATATAAAGTAATTTCATCAATAATAAAAAGGTACTTAAATTAAATGCAAGAGATGCTTGATAAATAAATAGATTAAAATGACTAATATATAAATAGACAGGTCAATACTAATGGTAAATGGGTTAAGTGTCCTTAAAAAAATAAATTAGGGGTCCTTGAATAGGTAGATGAAGAGAAATTTAGATTTTGTTGAGTGTACGTGGGTGAAAATAGCTTGTTATTTTTTACCATAGTGACCATCGGTAGTTGGTGTGACCATCGATGACTGAGGTGACCATTGATGGTTGGGGAAACCATCGATGGTTGGACACACCATCAATAGTCAAGGTGACTATCAGTGGTTATTATGTGTTGGGTTTGGGTTATAAAAAGTCAAATTGATGGGATCTCAGAAGGAAGTTTTGGGAGATAAGTTTAGGCTAGGTTGATTTTGAAATACAAGTAAAGTAATTAAATAATGAAAAGTAAATACTTACCTTGTTAGAGGTTACTTAGATGAATGGTTGAGGTGATTGACTCATTGGTGGAGTGTAGCAAGATTTTATCAGAGTAATGGTACCTAGCTATTTACCATGGGGTGGTGGAAAGTTGGATCTTTGATGTGATTGTTGGTTCACTGTATTGTTGGAAGAAATGACTTAAAAAAATATCTAGATGCAAAAGTTCTTAAAGTCATTAGTTAATCTCACCTCCTACTCCTCTCTTTTTATAGGCAAGGTAAGAGAGGTCCATGTGAAGTTTCAACTAGAATTTTTAATCATAACTCATGCATGAAATGGATCACATGTGGATTCAGATGATCTATTTATAAAAAATCAAAGCAGAGTTATGGGTGAGTTATGTTGATTAAGATGGAAACTGACTATTGGTGATTAGGGTGACTATTAATGGTTGAGGTGACCTAAAAAATTTGATGACAAAGGTAAAATTGGTTTAAGAAGTTGGGTTTGGTTAATAGGTCATGTTGACTAGGGTCAAGCTCAATTATCAGTCAAAAGGCCAATGGTTGGGCCCAAGGGGGTCCTGAGGTTGTCTAGTGGAATTATGACATTTAGGACCATCATGTGTAGATTTTTGGTGTCTACACTAGCATTTTTAAATCATATGTATTTATTTTCATTTTATAAACCAACATATTCATCATGACACATGTTAAGTATGAATGAAAATAATAATTTTTTTTCATTATAAGTCTAGATGTAAATGGTGTTATTGATAAATACAACCTACAAAGGTGTTCATATAGAATGATGAAATGTTTCATCACCCAAAAGTGGTATTTGAGTGTTAAGATTGCTACTTGAGACTATATATCCCTAGATTAGACCTAGACCTATCATGGATCCTATTATCACACTTATCCAAACTTTGTGTAGGCCATAAACATCCCTAGTCATATCTAAAGTAGTCTTAGAACCTTGATCATCACACTTCAAGCCTAATGTTATGTTAGTTGGATACTAGTACCATAATAAGGACACTAACACCACATGGTGGTACTATCCCCAAAATGGTGTTAATGTCATTTTCCATATATTTTCCTAAATGTATATCTTTCCAATACTAAAACTTCTTAAGGTTAGCCTAGACCTCTTTTATCACTCACACAAACATCAAAATAATATAAATAATGGAATTTTATCCTTATAACCACTAGATGGAAATTAGATTCAAAATACACATTCAAAATTAGAACAATTTGATAAAAATTAAAGTAATTAATCCATATTATTCCCTACTTATGCATACTACTATCTATAACCCTAAGTTCAAATTACCTAGACTTTTGATCTCAAGAACATTCAAGGCACTTAACACCATGATAATAGCATAAATTAAACTTACACAAGAACTTAGGTGGGGATAACTAAATCAATATTAATCCCTCTTTGGAGTATTGGTATGTAGGAAAATCTCTTCACATCTTGGCATTGAGAATTTATAATCTACCCTACTAACAAACACACTTTTTAGCTCATATCAACTCAATGCCCTAGTTTAATGGATGATTAGAGTTTGAATAATAAATAAGTTACTATAGTCAAAATATATTATTTTAAGACTTGTGCACATAGGAATAGACATCAGATATCTATATATAAGTGTACCTAGAAGCTCAAGATTGTCTTGTATAGAGGACACATATACTAATATCAGGACACTACCACCACTTTTCTAATAATGGTGCTACTATTTAATTATAAAACTAATATCCAAGAGGGTTTATAATAATAAGATATAATTTATGACACTTATCCCAATTTCCATTTCATTTTATAACACCCATATCATCTATATCAATTGAATTCTAACTAAGTCATTACTTTCACTAATTATTCCTATTTTTAGAAAATTCAAAGCTAGTAAATTTTATAACAAATTAGTGAATATATTTATTTCATATTATTTACATAATATAGTCTGGTTAGATCTTTAAAAAATATTAATATTTAAACTTTACAAGTCTTAAAAGTTTAAAACATTTCAAGATTCAGACTTACTTCAAACATTGCTCAAACTGTAACCCTACATTCTCCCATGATTTGTATCCGTATTTTTCCTCTTTTTATTAGGTACATCAAGTTTTTATATTTCATTTGTTATATTTTATTAACTCTATTTTAATTTTTTTACTATATTAAGTATAATAAAATCTATCTCTTTTCCATTAATAAGTGTTATGCTAGGTGGTAATCTTATTGAGCATATTCAAATTCCTACTATTCAAGCCTATACCATGGATAAGGGACGTATTGTAACTCTCATTGTTTATATTTCACACCATGATTATGTGTAATTAAATTATAATTAATTCAAATATGATTTATATAATAAAAATCAATATGATACACAAATTAGAAATTGGGACACTCTCCATCCATTTAAAAATGAAAAGAAAATTGTCAATAAGGATGAGATCCTACATATCTTCAGAGATAGACTTTGGGAATATCCCCTTGATCATACACAAATTTTACAATCCATGATGGAAACTAAGGATAAATCAAACAATGGTAATTCTTCATCTCCCCTGGCTAATAACATTTTTACACCTACAATGGGGCCAACTCAGCTAGCAAAACTAATAATTGTATTTCAACAACCTATAGTAATAGCTAAACATCTTATGGCTAGTTACTCTACTCCAGATGTATGATACCTTATTCATGATGTTTATAATCTATAGGATAATGTGTTACATCTTAATCAAGGAGACATTATGCCATCACATGCTTTGGATTCTAATTTTCTCTTACATATACCTTTGTCACATCACATAGAGATAACTCCCTTGCCATCTGGATTCATAGCACCTAATATTACATTAATGGTAACGGTAACCAAGAGCACCATATTAGATATTTTCACATAGCATGTTTGGAACATGTGTCTAATTATTGGCTTCTAATAAAATTTTCCCATGTATTTTAATGGATTATGCCTTATATTGGTTCTATGCCTTACCGAATCAATCTATCACAATATTCAATCCTTTGGAAGACATGTTTGTAGCACACTTATCCATAATCATCAATGATAAGATATTATATGTTTAATTTCCATAGTTTAAACAAAATTCAAGTGAGATTATTACATAATGCATATTACTATCGAAGACTATATTAACTAAATTGACCAGCCCACTCATAGATAAAGATCTTCAGGATATCTTCAAATAGAAACTTCAAATAGCACTACATTAAGTTATCTTGTTTAAAATGTTTCCAAAATTCATATATTTTTTCCACATAGTAAAAAAAAGAGAACTCAAGTTTTTATCAATGGGCAAACTAGAATATACAATTGTATCAGAGTCAACTGTTAGGATTTTAAGTAAGTCTCCATGCAAGGTAACACTTGTAGACACTTAGTTTTGGCCAATTTTATGCCTAGAATGGAGTTTAGTTTAATTTATAGAAAATTATAGAATCTAATCTTATAAATCATCTGAGTTTCCCAAATTCATCTATGTAAGGGATTTAATTACCCAAAAGCATGGCATGGCTAGTTTATTTCGTTTATTATCATGTATGCACTAATAAACTACTTTAGATTTAACCCTAGTCAAATTAAAGCCTAGTAATTTGATACTTTTGTCCAACCAAGATATTGTTTCATAACATTTAAAACAATTTCCAAAAGCCACAAACTACTAAGAAATATTTATTATATTGAAAATTTTAATTATCTTTTTGAAACAAAAATTCCAAATCAAATTAGTTAATTTCATTTACTAAAAATGTTTTTTATCTAAATATTAATTCAAAAGGTTAAATGAGATAATAAAGTGATTTATTATTTCATAAATATTCCAAAAATATGAGTCACAACCTCAAAAACATCTAAAGTGAGTTGTAATGCCTAAAAAATATCTGAAACTGAGGTGTCAAGATTTGATGAATGCTATGACCCAACCCAAGGTTAGACTGACTCAACTTAGGTTAATTTAGACTCAACCCAAGTTAAAATTTAACCTAACCTCACTAAGGTTATTTTTAGTTTTTTGAGCTATAAATACAAGTTCCCACACCATATTTTGGCAATCTTTTGTGTGTAAGGTTATTCTACTAGAATAGCTTCTTGAAGCCTTTAATAGTAGTGATATAATTCCCATTTTGTGCCAAGATTCACACCAAGCCATAAGTGACAATTGGAGATATGTTATCACCATGAAAGAGCATTTATAGAAGACTCAAATTGTCCTAGGCCAAGAATGAGCATCCTTATCCCAAGAAGTAAGAAACAAATTTGGAAAAAGAGGAAAGAAATTTTTATTGTCTTTATCTCTATTTTTTATCTTACTTATTATGTTATGCTATCTCTAGTTCTTAGGAAATAGTGTTTAATCCTAGTGCATTATTATGCTTGATTTTTTTAATTTCGACTAACAAGGGACTAATTTACATATTGTTTACTCTTTGAACACTTAAGGTACATAATAGCATGCCCAATGGGACCACGCATACCATGGCCAAGGATAATGGATGCTAACCTTAATTCTATTAACAAATGCATTTAATTCTTCAGGTTTAGAGTTTTAGCCTTAGCATATACATCATTATATTTTTTGATTAAATAAAGGCTTCACCATTTCCATGGTTGATTTTTATATTTATCTATGTAAAAATGGTGACTTTGTAATGATGAATTTGACCTACTAAATGTCAACTTCCCTCTACATAATTGGTGGCTTTGCTCCAATTAAATGGTAGCTTTGTAAGGTGAAATTTCTTTCTATTTTAGTATTTTTATACTTATTTTGGTGGCTTCACTTGACTTAATTAATAAATTTTCCCTACTAAATAGAAGCTTCTCCAAAGTTGCTCTTTGTGTTTATGTTTTTAGGAAATTAGCATCTTCACCCTACTAAACACTAGTTTTGATTTGTATTTTTCCAAAGCTTAACAACTAGAAATGGATTTTTGTTTCATCACTTTCTTTTTAGCATCTAGGCAAGAAATAACCCTAACATTTTTTAGGACCTAAGGTGGAGAGATAATATTAAACATTGTTAAAATCTCACACACATTTTATTTGGTACTTAAAATCTAGTTAGTCATGTTTGCTTTTTAGTTGCTTTCAAAGTTTTTACATGTTCAAATAAGGTCAAGGAGCCAAAATTTCAATAACACTTTGATTTAGTGCTATTAAATTTAACACACATTTTAATTATAGATCTTAAGAGCTTTTTCACTTTATGTTTGTTTTTTATTATTATCTAAAATTCAAAGTTCATAGTTAGATTTCTTTGTTTGTGGAAAATTAGAAAATATTGTATATATTCACTCCCCCATCCCCTTTAGGTAACTCAGGTGACCAAAATTTCTTAGTTTATTACCATTGTTTTTAATTTTGTGTCATAAATAATGTCATGTATTCTCCCCTCAAGATTAGAGTGACTTAGGTTACCCAAAAAAAACCTCTAAAGTCTTTCCAATTTATTTTCTTTCATTTGGCTTGTGGGAGGGAGCTCATTTATTCCTCACAATTTATTTGTGGGTGCATTAACATGGGGTTTCATATCCCAACATCACACTAACCCCACTCCATTATGGGTCATAAAAAATAGGAAAACCATTAGATGTGATAATGGTGAGAGGTAAGCCTGACAATCCCAATGGGTACCTGAACCATGTAGAAGCTAGACATTAAAATTCACTTAGAATTTCATGGATGAATTAATTATGTAAAAGAATAGACAATTCCATAAAAATATCAACCATTTGGACTCGATTGATGTGACTTTACCATTTTTTTAGCCACACTTTGGGACTATTTAGTAAATTTGAGATTTATAGATCTTAGTCAAAACCCAACTTATCATGGAATTTCTTGCCAAATTATAAGTTTTCCTCACTCTAATTTCATGCCACGTATCAGTTCTTGAGATATATAAGGGGGCATAAAACTTCTACCTATACCTATACTTTAATTTGTGGATTCACACTTAGTTCCTCACCATAATTGGTATATCATTAGAAACTTTAGAAGAATCTACACACACCCATGCCATTTTTAGATATAATGTGAACCATTAGTTATACTTATATTTTATTTTATTTATATGTATGTTTTTAGACTAAAACTATTTATTTGTATTATTGTATCAGAATAAGTCCAAAACTATCATGTTGTTTTCACACCCGTTAATCCTAAGAGGTGTTATGCTATCCATTTTTGTGTCATCACTTTTGACCTTGGAGATATATTTCAAAAATATTTGTGTGTCACTTATTTAAATGGGGCATCATTTTTCTACCCATTTTTTCTCAAGCATTTGCCTTATATTTTTGATTAAAAAATCATTTTTCATCTCATTTGTTTGAAGGAGAATCATTACACTACCTAGATCGTTTTAAATCTCTTGTCTTCTTTGAAACCACGTTAAGAACTTTTGTTACACCTCTCTTATTTCAAATGCAAGGTTATATTACCTATCTTGGTCTATCCCTATTACCTTAAAACATTTGAGTCTTTTAGGATTAAATCTAAAACTCAACCTTTAAAAGTGTGAATTCTAAACTAATCAAGTTTATGTCAAAGCCTCATCTAATTTTAGCTTAGGTTGTCTACCTTTTTGTGTTTGAATTATGTTCGGTTTATTTCCTATTTTGATTTGAAATACCCTTTATCTAGAACTAGTGATTATTATCTGTTTTTTACCATGTTTAAGAGTCCTTTCAAATAACTTGTTTCCACATGCCTTATTTGAAATTTGTCTTGTTGAATTTTGAGTATCCTAGTTCCATTATTCAAATAGCCTCTTGTGAATAAAATATCAAGTCTTAGTTTATTTAAGTCATCTGAATTAATTAACATAGTTTAGTTTGTTTTTGAGTTCTTATTTAATTTCTTTGTTTCTGAGTCTAGCCTTATTTTTCTCATTAAAATGATTATAACCACCTTTGGGAAAAATTTTGCTATCTTTTGATCATAGTTCACAATTTTTCTACTTTATTTAGATACTTTCATTACTGATTATAACCACCTTTGTTAAAATTAATATCATTTTGTTAGACCAGTATCGCATTGGTTTTATTCCTACCTTTGCCTTATCTAGATGTTTTACCCTTTGTGCCTCTTTTATAGAGTCAAAGGTTATTTTCTTTTAGATCTTAGTTGTTTATTAACTTTAGACCCTTTATTTTTCATGTGACATATTCATAGATCTAAACATGCCTTTTTACACATGTAGTAATACCACATATACTCTAAGCTACTAGAACTTCTTGACTAGTGACCCCTCCATTAAAGCTTCATATGACCACATAATATATGAGATGGTTCCCTATCCATCTTATAAAATTCCATATGTTGAACAAAGTCATGACCCTTTAACATAGTATTTGGTGAATATACCTCCTTATCCAAGTCAAAATATATATCAAATAGCATAGTATCTTCCTCAAATGATGCCTAACATTTAAAAAGTACGAAAACAAGAACCCTAATATGTTATGATGCCAATCATAGATAAACTATGATCCATACATGTTTAAACATCATTTATTATAGAATAAATACAAAGCTATTATTAGAGATGTTGAAGTAGGATCTAAGTTTCCACTAGACTTCCCACATGAAATTTTGAGTAGTTTGATGAGAACCCTCAATAATACACCTTGAATTCAACTATTAAAATAGGCATCAACTAGATATAGTCAATATTTAGTCTAAATGTAGCAACAAGACCAATGTATGCTTATAAAATGGAAATTCCCCATGGATGATCAAATAGAATAGGTAAAATAAACATAGAAAAAATATATCAACCTAGCTCACAATATTAATGAAAGGAATATTTCTAACATGCCACTTATTTATATAACTCCAATAATAGGGAAATAAATGGATGCTTCTAGATACACAAGCCAAAATTTAGAGTCATTTATCTAAAGCACATCGATTGGTGACATGTATAATGTCCATACATCAATATAAGAAACTATCACTCAAATGTAAGACCTCACTCAAAATGTTAAGGGTAACATGTAAGCACATTCCAATTTAAATCAAAGTGGGTATAATTTTCTGCCAAATAGTACAAAATATATTCCTCAAAACAATTCCATGAGTGGATTGCAATAATAAGGGATAGATATGCCTTTTTTCCAAAATTGACAAGTATCTTCCACTCCTCAAATAGTTATTTCCTCAAGTTTGAAATAGGGGGAAACAAACCAAAAATATACCAACTTATCACTACAATAAGTGAAAAATATTATGCCACCTCAACAGGTGACAATTAATGTTGTACCACAACAATAAAATAAAAATATACCTTACTATTCATAAATGTTACCTAGCCAACAATGTATTCATATTAATTATAAAGTGTTAGTTGGTCAACAACAAAAAATGTAAAGCCTCCAATAGTTGACTAACCAATAGTAAGTACCTCCCAAAAATAAGTGTTGCTTCAATAATAAGAGTCAATACAATACAAGTTCTCAACCAAAAAAATGGTTTTTATGTAAAATAGGTTCTAGGATATAGGTAATAATTTCCATTCACCCAAAAAGTATCACTCATGTAACAAGGATCTAACTATCAACACCTCCAGTAGTAGGGATCTAGTCAACAACTATTCCCTATACACAATATGGTTTGAAAAGTAGGCAATAGAATTCCTCACAAACCCAATAATACCAATGCATTATGGAGAGCCAAATTACAATACCGCATCCATAATTTATTTTTTAGGTTTATGTATTCAATCTAAACCAAAATGTTCTCCAAAATTAGTGTATTCCTTATCCATAGTATAATACTAATGCATAGATATGCATACTTAGTCAACCAACCAGTTCAACCACCATTCCATAATACACCTACCCTAGTCAAGGTAATCTACATTTGACTACACATACTCCACAACAAGAGGCCACTCCTTTTGGTTTCTTCACCCATGAGTTGTAATAGATGAAGGATGTAAGTTAAGCCATATAAATTAGAAAACAAACTAATAAATTTAAACCAAATGAAATATGTTATTACCCATTCAACATAGAGTATCTAAAAATATCATTTCTACTAGGTTATGAGCCACCTAAATTCAAAAAATATAAATGGAAAATCAACCCTAGAGATCATATAAAATAATTCTTTATTGGCTTCTAGCTAGTGGCATACAGTGATGTATACTATTTATACTCTTTCCAAGGACTTTATCTAGACAAGCCTGGAAATGGATGTTGAAATTAATGAGGAATTTTGTACTTGATTTAGATGAACTTTTGGATAATTTTATACAACACTTTTCATATAATCTTGAGAATTATATTACTATTATGGATTTAGGATAAGATAAGAAAATATTGCTGAAATATTCACTACATATTTAGAACATTAGAGAGCACTAGCAATCTAATTTAATCGTAATCTACCAAATAAATAGTTGGCCCTAATATTTACTAGGAGCTTACATAAGAAGATATCCTACCATCTCAAACTATAATTTCCTCGTACATTTGAAGAGGTAATAGATAAAAGAATACATATCAAAAAATCCCTTGTCAACAAAGGGATAATAAATCTATCCTATTCTAATTAGAACCAAAACCAAAAAAAAGACCATAAACATAATCAAAACTCAATTCAAATACCATATTTAATACCACCTTAGGATAATAACAATGAGATATCTTATCCCTATAACCAAAATAATAATGTTTTCATTAATAGGGTTAATGAATCATGCCATGTTTAAATGGTACAAACATTAGTTGTCTATTTACCTCCACCCACTCAATAACCAGCCCCTCCATACATTCAAACAAGACCTCCATAGAACCAACCACCATAAAATCAAAACCAATTTAAATCCCTTCCTCAAAGGAGAAGACCACCCATAATCTTATAGTTTAGTGACCTTAGAGAGCCTATTGAATTTGTGTTCTAAAGATTGTTTCAAGTAAATATGATTAGTTAGTCAATACCCAAACTATTTCCTAAAGGTATTTTTTTCTTGATTGGTACAAAGAACATGAATTTTTTTAGTACCATCACATTAGAGGACATTTCATAAGATGATGTATCTAACTCAGGTATTTGATTGAGAATATGTTAGAAAATAAGAGACAGAAAGAGACACCCATGCTCCTATGAAAAATCATAAATTAGGTATCTACCTAAATTTGTTTCCCCAACATAATGATAATAACAATAATCAATATCAGTACCAACAACACCAAAAACAATGGTAAATAACTCCAATGAAAAATTAAAAAGAATAATTCTAGTCATAACAACAATAAAATGGTCAAAACCAAGGGAAAAATTATCAAACCAACCAAATATTTTATTATTCCTTTTCATGTACCTATAAGAATGTTTTAGGACATGTTTCAAGTGGTCATTTTTCCACCATCACTATAAACCTAGGTTATCTACAAATAGACCTACACCTTCAACCAATAATGCCTATATATCAACCAAAACATACCAAAGTCCTTATGATGGTTATTCTTCTATGGACTATGTTGACAATCAGGCACCACACCATCTAAGAATCATTATCCCAAGCCCCATTATCCACATGGACAACTATCAAATCTAATAATTATTTAGATATTTTATAGTTTCAATTGATTAAACCAAGGTCACTATCAATAAACTACAACCAAATACTAAAAATGATCCTAATTAGCCTCTTATGCCTATAAAAAATATACCAACTAACAAAACTAAGGCAAAGACCTATGATAGCAGCTAAAGAAGACACATGTACACATATATGTCATGAATTTTTTATGGACATCTACTATCCACAAAGACAACCTGAATGATTATTTGAAGCAATCCCTCATGCACTATGACATCACTCTAGATAGATTCCAAGCCATTGTAGGACACTTGTCTCCTAGCCAATGTCTCACCTTTGACCAAAGTGATATGTCATCTCTCTACCCTTTTCATAATAACCCATTGTACATGGAGGTTGGTATGATCAACCATAGAGTTATTTTTATCCTTGTAGATAATGGTTCAGGCTTGAACATTGTGTCTATAAAATTGGTCAAATATCTTGGATATAATACAACTGACTTGCATCTAAATACCATTTTTATCAAGGCATATGATAATGAATAATAGGAATGTCAAGACACTATATACACTTGCCATAGTCATTAGGACATTTACCCATGACACTTTATGCCATGTTTTACACCTAGAATTATCTTACAATCTATTATTGGGCTCAACCTGGATCCATGAAATTAGGTTTTTACCTTATACATTACATCAATATATAAAATTTATACATTCAAAAGTGGAAGTGACTATACCAAATTATATTTAGCCATATCAATCTTATAAATACATTGATGCCAAATATAAAAACTACAACTACCATTTTGACATGAATCATATGCCAATATTAGATGAAGAAATATTTGATGAAGGAAAATCCAATGAATCAATCCTATAAACTAACTACATTGACCCCAATCATCTTATCCTATACTTCATCCATGCCTCCATTAGATACTTCTAACCCTTTCTATATAACCTACAAATTTATTAGAGAATATGGGAGATATAAGACCAAGACTACTCATATTTATAGTACCAATAATGCATTCCACATTTCCAAATTTCCTAAAAACCCAAAAGCTTATGGGAGATATAAGGCTAAGACTACTCATATGGAGTTAGAAACTAAAGGAAAATCTCAACTAAACAAGCCGATTATTTTTAAATTAGCCTCTATCCTAGACAATACCCCTAAGTAGAATATTATTCATGGTCATACACTAATGAGTTAGATGATTGTTACCAAAGTAAAAATTATGTTATCCCCAACTAGATTATGGATCATTTATATTATGAAGGTAGAGGCCTCAGGGTATATCAATAAGGAAAAATTGAACCAATATCAATGACCAAGTATAAGGTAACCTATGGTATTGGATTTAAACTACTTGGGAATGACCCCACATTCCTTTTTTATGGTCCAACACTAATGAATATAAATGATGATGTTTTAAGTAATGAAAGGTCTTATTATAACATTTATGATGACCTTGATACTAAAAATTTGTTTAACCCCCATTAAATTTTCACCATTAAGCCTATTTATCAACCTTCTCATTTAACCCTTTACCATCCAAGTTGATAGATGAGGACCAACAAGGGTCGACAATGCCATTATATGAGTTTTAAAATGATAAATTCATATTTAAATTTCTATAATTGAGAAGTCACATTCCTCATGGAGACCACAATCAAGGATTTTCTATTCGATTGTATCTTATTTCCTAATTTAGAGAACATGTGAACTTCCCTAGGCAAAAAATAAAAAGAGAATGAAACATTAAGGTTTGAAAGTGAAAACCTATTTGAGGTAATTTTTGACTAGGGAAAAATTAAAGTGAAATGCAAGTCTCTTGGTGAAAACTAGTTTTTAGTGCCATTAGATAGGGATGTTCACTACTTTTCCTATGAAGCCTATTATACCTATAGCCCACAATATATTTATGAATGAGATATCTATAATGACGAGCATAATTTTTTTTCAAAGATTGTGTAAAAGTGCCTTTATGTATTTATATCATGGTCAATATTAGAATTAGGAGATTATAATTCATCCTGCTTAGGAGAATTAGATGAGCAAGTCTATCTAGATGAATTTGCCAATACCAATTAATTTAAGTCCTTGCCAAATATTATAGATGATGGTTCTACACTTCTTATGGAGGACACTTTAGAGTTGAATATTGGGACTCTAGAGGACCCAAAGTGAATTAAAGTAGGCACATCCCTCATTTAATAGGAACGTGAATATTTTACAACCCTTTTGACATAATTTATTGACTTATTTACATCAAATTATTTATACATTCTAGGATTGGACCCCATCTTTAATTTACATAATATTTTTTTAATCCTAGATTATAATCCCATTAAGTACAAATTAAATAAGATGCATCCTTGTATTTTTGTTCTAGTCAAGAAAAATTTGGATTAAATCTTAAACATGAAATGCATCAGGCTAATTGGATATTGAGAGTGGATTTTGAACATTATGTTAGTGAGTATCATAGTTTGTATTGATTTTAGAGATATCAATAAATCCTACCTAAAATATTAATTTTCTTTTCCTAATATGGACATGATAATCAACTCAAAAATCTATTATGAAATTCTCTCTCTAATGGATGGATTTGTAGGTTATAATTAGATTAGGATAGCACTAGAAGACTAACACAAGATAGTATTCACCACTATGTGGCAAATGTTTTATTATCAGGTGATGTCATTTAGACTTAAGAGTGATAAATTGGCTTACCAAATAGATATTATAGTGCTTTTCTATGACATTATTTAGGACTATGTCGATGATATCTTAGGTAAGTCAAAGACACATGCCATTCACCCAACCATATTTTGAATAATATTTGGGATACTTCACAAGTATAATTTTAGGATTAACATGAATAAGTGTGTATTTAGCATTACTTTTATCAAACTATTAGGCTTTCTTATCTCTTGGAGGGGTATTGCAGTCAACCCAACCAGATTTTGCATAATTACAGACATGCCATCACCATCTGCCTTGAAGTAGCTCCATATTTTTTAGGGAAAAAGTCAATTTATTAGACATTTAATCTCACAATTAGCTAGTAAATTCCATCCATTTATGCACTTATCAAACAAAGATGTCATGTTCTCCTTGAGTTATGAGTTCCAAAAATTATTTGATTAGCTTAAATAATGTCTTACCAACCCACATGTTTTGTTTCCACCAAGGTCCAACAAGACATTAACTATTTACCTATCAGTAATTAAGAATGCCCTAGGGGTAATTTTGTAAAATCATAATAAATAGGGAAAGGAACATGGTGTGTATTATCTAAGACGAACATTGGTCATGTATGAGCACAACTATATTCCAATTGAAAAGGCTTTTATCAATGTAGTTAATTTATAAAATTTTCATCATTATATGATAAATAACAAGACCATTGTTATTGAAAAATTAGATCCACTCAAGTATCTAATTTCTAAATCAACTTTACATGGTTGTATGGAAAAGTGGATCATGATATTAAGCAAGTTTGAAATTGAATATGACAATTTGAAGGCCATTAAGGGAAAAATACTCATAGATCATTTTGTTGAAGCTCATATTCAAGATACTCAACCCCTAACATTTATATTTCTAGATGAGTCCATTATGCCCATTAAAGAAGAAAATGCACCTCCTGAGGCTGAATAGTGGAAGATGTACTTTGATAGATTGTTCATGACTTATGAATAAAGGGCCAAAATATTGTTTATTACACAATAAGGGGATATAATTCCCAAGTCCTTTCATACTATATTTCTTTATAACAATCACATGGTAAAGTGCGAATAACTCATAGTATGGCTTTGTCAAGTAGTATAGTGAAACATTAAAAATATATTGGTGTGTGTTGATTTTAAACTAAATAATCAATCATTTCATGTTAAAATACTATATCAAGGATGAGAAGTTGGTACAATATTAAGGGATGGTCAATACTTTTAATTAGTAGATGGCCAACATCCAACTTAAAAGAATACCTTGAACTAATAACATAATATTTGATATTATGGCCAATATTGGTTTTATGATCTAAATCACAGATAGAGAAATGGATTATCAATTTATTTTTGAACATTTATTAATTATGGCACACAAAAAAACATCCATTGTGATGGTTTATGACATATTTTTTACCACATCTCCCTAGTACTCAAACATATATTCCTATCTTCAAGACCAAATCATGCCTCCCAATTTATCACATAAAAATAAAATGCCTTCACCCACAAATAATTTTTCTTTACCCTACTTGGACCAACATTTTATCATAGAAGCTAGTATGGAACATTGATACATTTTTTTACCTTGGATAGAATCTGGATTAACATTGAGGGAAGTTTATTAAGGAGTGTATGGAACCCAAACCAACAAGGTAATTTTATCCAAAACGTTATTTCATATGGGTTGTTACTAGTTGATGATATAAGTAAATGTAGATGCATATGTAACATGGTGTGTCATGTTTTAGAAGCATGCTAATCTAATTCATGCTCCAAGAAAGACACTCAAACCATTTAAAACATCATGCTCATTATCAATGTGTTGAATTGAACTTGTTGGGAATATCAATCCAACATCTTTAGATGGACATAAACACATCCTAATTGTTATCAAATACATCACTATGTGGGTGGAAGCCATTCCCCTCACTTACATAACCAATAAGAATATCTCTAAGTTCATATTCAACCATCTCATCTAATTTATGTCATCTTGTTTGAGATTATATCTGATAATGGTATATCATTCAATAATAAAGATGTGAAAGCACTTTGTTCTCAATACCACATCAAAAAACATTTATCTACCACCTATTATCTGCAAGGTAAAAGCCATGATCAGGCTTCTAATAAAATCATTATCAATATTTTGTAGAATATTATCAATGATGTTGTTAATCATTAGCACTTGTAGTTATTTAACATACTATGGGCATACTTTACCACATTTCATACTCCAACAAGAACTACAACTTATTCAATTTTTTATGGATCTAAAGCCATTCTTCTCATTAAGGTTGAGTTGTCATCTCTCTAAATTTTAGTATAACACATCATATATGGAAAAGACTATAGAGTTATTTTATTGTAGGAGATATAACTACTTGTTGGTAAATTATTGGCCACCTTGAATAATCTTTTGAATTATCAAAATTGATTAAAAGGACAATATAATAAGCATGTTAAGTATCATGAATTCAAACTTGGTGATCTAGTGTTAAAAGAGAATTAAAAAAATGTAAACACTAAAAGTAAAAAAAAGGAAAGTTCCAACCAAATTTGTTAAGGCCCTATTGATGAGCTCGGAATATGGCTCATTATTGACATAATATTTCCCTCAATCCATCTCTCAAAGGATATTATCTTATGCAAATCTTAGATTATTAGATAACTATTACATGGAAAATAGATATTTGTCTTGTTTATATTGAACCAAAGATTAAACCTTTACTTTGAAATTAATTTCGAATACATAGAATGTTTTAGTGATCTTTGTTGTGAAGAATACTTAGGAAAAAGACACATGATTATTTATATGGACTCTACAAGAATGTTTCTATGGACTCCATAGGCTTATTTCTATAGACTCTGCAAGCTTGTTTCTACAGACTTTGTAGGCTTGTTTCTATAGACTCTACAAGATTATTTATATGGACTCTATAGGCTTGTTTCTAAAAAATCTGTAGTCTTGTTTCTACGAACTCTGCAAGCATATTTATATGAAATTTGTAGGCTCATTTCTACAGACTCTGTAGGCTCATTCCTCCTGACTCTATAGGGTCAATTCTAAAAATTCTATAAGGACAAAGCCACAAATGGGAAGATTAAGGCTAGATAGGATAAGAAAGAACCATTCCAACTGGAATCAAATAAGAAAAATAATTGCCTACTATTTTGAAGGACTTGCTTTTGATAAACTTGTATGTAATCAAGTTAAAGGACTATTATAGGATAGGATATTTATTTCATCAAAATAATTAGATCTCTTGGAGATCCAATTTCTTATCTTTGGATGAAGGGATCAACCAAGGAGTCCTATTCTTTTGCATCCTATTTTGAGTTGATTGTATTAGTATAAAGTGTAAGAATTTTGACTATGAATATAAAAGAAGATATAGAGAAACTAGAGAATCAAGAGTCAAATATTATAAAAGCTTATAGGTTTCAATCAGATTGTAATCATTTCATTTCTACAAATTAATACTTCGATTTTCAGCACTGATTAATCTTTGTTCCTGAGTCTAAGAGGAGCAAGATCCCACTCTCCTTGGAACCAAGAACTGTGTATGGTATTATGTTTTATTTTATTAATTTATTGTTATAATTAATTAAAATCTTGTTACCATTTACATTTATTTATCAAAATATCAAAACAAATTCATAGTTTAAAAATAGCATTTTCTTATTTGATTTATTTTCTATGAAAAGTATGTTTTCTTTTACAAGAAAAGAGTGAAGCAAATTTCATTTCGTAAGTAGGAGCGTAAATTTACTTTCCTTGCAAATGTAAAATAGGAGTGTGATCTTTTACTTCTATAAAAAGAGTGGATTGATTTGATTTCTTTCTTTTTCTCAACAAAAGCATGAATCACTTAGTTTAGGACACATTCCTTTATTTAGTCAAAGTTAGAATAGGGTTAGTAAGCACCCCCATAAGTAGCCTTTTAGATCTACCATCCCATACCTTACTGTAGATGGCTTTGGACACTAGCCCTAGTTGATAAGACATCAATTTAATATTGATTAAATGAGGAGATAGGTGACACTCATCATTTTTATCACCATTCCCAAGGAACACAAGGTGTTAGTAAGGCAATAATTATTGGTCTAGAGTGAAAAACAAAAAAATTGTAATTATTTTTTGATGTACCATCTTAGAGATTCTAAAAGATGATTTACTCCAAAGTTCCCACCAAGAATAGAAGTGGACACTCCTTCAACATCTCTAAGTAGTGAAATAGAAGATACAAGTGAAACCTATTTGCAAGAATCTTCTAAAATTGTGATAGAAACTAGGTCATTGCCACACGCAAGCCCTATAAGACAAATTCCTTAAGATCAATCTCTTGTAGGAAGAAATTATTTAGAAATTACCAAATACTTAGAAGAAGCATTTCAAAGATCCATATTTGAATAAAATTCTAAGAACTTAGAACAACCCATAACTAAGACCACAAACATTCAGTGGGAAGATCATTCTAGCTTTGAAATGTCATCAGAAGAAGAAATAGCTCTCCAACAAAATCAATAATTTGCACAACCAGGAGGGACTTTTTCCTTTCCTATTATTGTAGATCCTAATGATCAAACCCCCATGAAAAATATTTGACCAGCTAATATGCCAAATTTCTATGGATGATCTATAGAAGATCCTGATCAATTCCTATATGAGTTTAAGGTGCTATGTCAAACCTATGATTACACAAATAATAGCTAGAAATTAAAACTATTTCCCTCTACACTTAAAGATGCAGCTATGAGATGGTTCTTGGGTTTACCTAGAAATTCTATTAGAACATAGGATGCCATAGAAATATAATTCTTAAACAAATACCAAGATTACTACCAAGTGAGAGAAAGAAAAGAGGATTTTTTCAAAATCAAACAGAATGAAGATGAATCTTTAGAGGACTATTTGGATAGATTCATGTTCACTCATAAAAGAAGTAAATATCTACTCACTGAAGATGTTAAGAAATTGGTTTTCTTGAAAGGATTGGATGAAGACACTAGAGATAGCTTAAATATAATGGCTAGAAGAGATATAAATAAGTTGGCTTTCGATCAGATTTCTAAGCTTTGTACCAATTACTCTCAAATGCAACCTGAAATTAGGAAAGGAAAGTTAGGAAAATATAATGAAGAGGGTAAATTAATGGAATAATTTGCTAATCTAAAGATAGATATCCTCATTACACTAAATAGTACATTAGATGGCCTTTAAGCTAAAGCAAATGCAACAAAACATTTAGCAATCTATTATCCTAAGTGAAGATAGAAACATACCCTTAGAGACTACCCCCTAGATAGAACAAATGTTTCATCATGTGGGATGTGTGATGCAACAAATCATGTTACTAAATGTTGCACGCTTTTGCCTATTTTAAGAATCAAATGAAAACACAAGTCTAGTCCACTGAAGAAGTAAATTATATTTAGAAACAAAACTTTTCCCCATAAAACTAGGCTTAAGGATATTTTAATGCAAGAAATCTAGTTAATCCATGGATGACACCATGGAATGTTTTAGTTCCTTGACCATTTTGGAATCAACCTCAAATTTCATCAATTTAAAATCCATGGGCAGGACAAGATTAGATGTCAACACCTCCATGGATGGTGTCATAGCCACAACAACAATGGGTACCATAGCTATAATGGATGCCACAACCATATCAAAACTGGAATCAGTAGTGGAACCCACAGTCACAATTCACCCAACCAAGAAGACCACTTTAATATCAAAGCATTATGCCACCCCTAGTTATTTAACAATAAGGACAAATCAATCAACCCTCAATGCCTACATAATTAATAGCAAATCCAAATAATAAATAACCAGCACCTTTTTATGTTAATGAACAAGAAGAAAAAATCAATGTCAGAGCTATTAAGTGTTCAGAAAAATATTTGAGATCAGGGAAAACTATACAAAAACCTCTACTTCTCATTTTTTAGATACCTGATGAAAACAAAAAGATAGAATCATCTCAATTAAGCACTGGAGAAGCTAAAATCAAAATGAGCCCTGAAGTAAACAAAGGAAACAGTACTACACTAGTATTTCATTTTCCTAAAAGATTAAGAGAAACTGATATTAAACCAAACTCAAACTTGGTCCATGAGTTGCAAAATATCAATATTGAGGTACCCCTTCTACAAGCTATTACAGATATACCTGAATTTAATAAGATCATCAAAAACCTTAGTATTAAGACACTAGGGAGGAAAATAAAATATCTTGAAACCATTCATGTTGATGGAAAAGTTGCTAATTTATTACCAAGAAAACTATTAGTTCCAAAATATATAGATCCGGGAAGCCCAGTGATCATAGTTACAATCAAAGGAACAAAAATTTATAATGTCTTCGTAGATTTGGGAGTAGCAATCAATTTCATGAAAACTAATACTCTCCATGCATTATATTTTATGAAAATGTAACCCACAACTACCATTCTTCAAATGGTGGACCAATGAATAAGGAAACCAGAGGGGACTATAAAAAATGTTGAAGTGTTAATAGAATCTTGGGAATATCTATTAGATTTCATGGTATTGCAACCCAAAACAAAGAATATAGGATATCATATAATCCTAGGTAGAACATGGTTGGCTACTATAGCAACATTGATTGATTGTAGGTTAGGAGACATGACCATTTCTAATGGGCTAAAATTGAAATGTATCTCCTTATATCCTCCTACAAAACCATCAAGAAATTGCATACAAGAACTTTGGGTGGATGAATCAAAAAACACATTAAACAACATTTCCTCCTTAGCCATGATCATAGTTAAAAAACTCTTAGATGAATTGAATGGAGACATATGCCCAAAATATACAAACTCTGCCAGTCT
Source organism: Torreya grandis (assembly GCA_037957365.1). NCBI lineage: Eukaryota > Viridiplantae > Streptophyta > Pinopsida > Cupressales > Taxaceae > Torreya > Torreya grandis. The sequence goes on along the minus strand of JARHVA010004316.1, from coordinate 1,295,199 downwards.
AGAAACTATGGACTCTACCAACCTAGAAGCTATAGACTCTGCCAGTCCAAAAGCTACGGACTTAGCCAGTCCAAAAATAATGGACTACCTTAGTTCAGGATTCTTGGGTCAAATACAATATTATGAAACCTCTACTTCTAATTATTTTAGTACTTCTTCATCATATAATCATAGATTGATTTAGGAAAGTGTGTAGAAATTGGCAAAACAATAGCAAACTCATTTCTTAGATGCATTTCATTATTCATTAGCAAGACTGATTCCTCCTAGAAAAGAGTTTGTTGATAATGTAACTATGTTTCATAAGATACTTCCTCATCCATGTAATCTGAACTCATTAATTAGTGAGTTTAAGTAAATAGAATCCAACTACCCAGGTACAAAAACAATCATGGTATTACTTGGAAAGATTTTGAACATCAATAGTTCGTTAACAAATTAAGGAAAAAGATCAACTCTTTGAAGTATTGAAAAGACATACCAAGGATTTTTCTTAGGATTATATCAACATAAAAATAATTCACCCCAGCATATACACTCATCACATTTACATAGAATTTGTCAAACCGGTCAAACAACCACAAAGAAGAATAAACCTAGCATTAAAAGAAATAGACAAAATATAAATCCAAAAGTTGCTAGAAGTTGGGTTTATTTACCCCATCTTAGACAACTAGTGGGTGTCACCTTTGGTAATTATGCCCAAAAAAAATGAAAAGTTAAGAGTATGTGTAACTTATAGAGAACTAAAAAAGTAACATTAGGAGATTACTTTCCCTTACCTTTCATTGATCAAGTTCTTGATTACTTAACAGGAAAGAAATATTTTTCTTTCCTATATGGGTTTAGTGGATATAACCAGATAATGGTAGCAACTAAATATCAAGATTAAACCATGTTTACCTACCCTTTGGAAACTTTTGCTTTCCGAGTACTTCCATTTGGACTTTGTAATGCTCCAACAACCTTCCAAAGAGCAATTTTAGCAATATTCTCTGATCTTACAAATGATTATGTTGAGGTATGTATGGATGATGTCACTATTTATGGTGAAACTTATGAAGAAGCTCTTAAAAACTTGGAAAGAGTACTGATCAAATGTGAGGAACATTAATTATCTTTGAGCAATGAAAAATGTTTGTTGATGATGGACGAAGGAATAGTCCTAGGACACCATATTTCTACAAAAGGCATTCAAATAGATCCAAAGAAAGTTTAAATAATCTCCAATTTATCCATTCCAACTAAATTTAAGAGTTTTTTAGGACATGCAAGTTACTGTAGATGCTTCATAGATAAGTTTATCCAAATAGCTGCCACTATGTTTACCTTGCTTACAAAAGATAATATATTCAAATGGAGTGATAGTTGCCAATAGGCCTTTGAGACTATTAAAGCTAAAATTGTTACTACTCCAATATTGAGAGGACCATATTAGACTAAGCCATTCCATATATATATATACATATACATATATAGATATATATATATATATATATATATATATATATATACATATACATATATATACATATACATATACATATACATATATATATATATATATATATATATATATATATATATATATATATATATATATATATATATATATATATATATATATATATGCTTCCAATACAACACTAGTAGTTCTTAGACAAAAGGATGAAGAGGGTAACATGTATGTTATATATCATATTAGCAAAAACATGACACCTGCTGAAAGAAATTACACCACAACTAAGAGGGAATTCTTAGCTATAATTTATGCAATTAACAAATTTAGATACTATATAGTAGGCTATAAGGTATTTGTCTATATATATCATTCAACTATTAGATATCTTACAAACAAACCAATTGTGGGAGGTAGGACTATTAGATGGCTATTGCTCTTACAAGAATTTGATGTTACTATTATAGACAAACTAGGGAAGTCTAATGTGGTTTTTGATTTCTTGTCAAGAATGAACACTACAAGTGAAGAAGAACTAGTGGAAGATGAATTTTCAGATGAATAATTATTTTCTATTTTAACACAATCTTCATGGTTTGCTGATATAGCCAATTAACTTGCCACAGAAAAGTTTCCTCTGCACTTTTCATAAAAAGAAAAGACACGTTTAATCAAAGAAAGTTATTCTTTTAAATGGAATAATGAAATGTTATTTAAACTTGGACCTGATCATGTGTTTCACAGGTGTGTGACAAATGGTGAAGCTTATGATATCATCAGAGCTTGTCATAATGAACTAGGAGGAGGTCATTACTTAGCTCAAAGACCTATACATTAAATCCTAGGAGCAAGATATTATTGGCCTCATATTCATCATCAAGTAAAAAGATATGTTAGACACTGTGATGCTTGTTATGGAATTAGATAGCCTGCCCTTTCAATAGAGATGCCTCTGCACCCTCATCCTCAATTAATTTTAGAACCATTTGAGAAATTAAGAATTTATTTTATCAGTCCAGTGGATCCTCCTTTTAGAGGAAAAGAATATCTTCCACTATGTATAGACTACATGACCATGTGGGAAGAAGTAAAAGCACTAACTCATGTAAGAGAGGAGATGGTAGCTGATTTATTATATTTTAGAATCACGTAAAGATTTGGTGCTTGAAGAGAGATATTATTAGATCAAGGACCACAGTTCATGCCAAACATGATAAAGCATTTCATGCAAGTGTATCAAACTCAGCATATAAAAACATCTCCATACCATCCATAGGCTAATGGATAAGTTGAAGTCACCAACATAGAATTGGAAACCATTTTAACCAAGGTTATTAATTCCAATAGAATGAACTAGGTAGATAAGGTACTAGAAGTTGTTTTAGCCTATAATACTACTTGGAAAACAACAACTAGATTTTCACCTTATGAATTGGTTTATGGTAATAAGCCTTTATTCTCTGTTAAATTTGAATTACAAACTTTGAAAATACTTGTAGAAGTAGGAATTGAATTAGAATAAATATATAAAGAAGGAATCATATAGCTTAATCAACTTGATTAAATGAGGATGGAATAACTACAAAGAATTGAACTGGTACAACATCAAAGTAAAGTTTGGCATGATGCACAAATCAAGCTATGAAAGTTTTAGAAAGGAGATTGGGCACTGTTGTTTGATTCTAAATTTCAAAAATTCAAATAAAAACTACAAACAAGATGGTTGGGACCTTATGAGATTTAAGAGGTCTATGAAAATGGTTCTATTAAGCTAATACCTATTGATGACAATAAAAGAGCTCTGTTAGTCAATGGACATAGATTGAAGCTCTATCATAAACCTCTCAATAAAAATTAATTTATTCAAAAAGTAAAGGATCAAGTAGCTATTATAGAAATCTTTGCTTCTTCTAGTGAACGTGTTCCTTGATGATCCTAAAATCAAATAAATAAATAAATCATCAATAGTGAAAATCCTTCTAGGGATGCTATTGATAATGAATGCCTAGAAAACAAGCTTGTTGGATAGCTATGCATTGCAAAAAAAAGGGCTTTGTCTAGAAAACTTGCAATGGCTGGTCAAAGGAGAAAAATAAAAATTATAAGAAAATCTAATCATGAAACTATGATTGGTCATCTCCATGAAATAAACTAATCCATGCAAACTTATTTATGTAGGCCACATGGCAAGCAAAGGATAGCATTTAAGGTTAAAGTAAGTAAGACATATATTTCATTTATCTATGTTTAGTTAACTAATTATCTTCGATTTGATTAATACACTATTCTCTAGAGATGACCCAAATTTGAATCTTCCAAAATGGAATAACACATGCCATAATGAAAAAGCATGCAACTGAGCTGCCAAAGGTGTATGGATAAGTGTGTAGCTTTGATATCATCAATTGAGTCATCAAGTATCATAATGATGGGATGTCATAAAAAGGGCTTTTAAATGAAATAATGAATCACTGTCACTATCAATTTGACACATCATCATTTCACATTACTTGTATTGATGAGATAAAATGACTAGCACATTTTGTAAAAATATGTGATGCCTAACTGTATCAAATCATCTTACCAAACTAAAGACTCATGTAGTTGTAGTGTTTCAAATGAACCATTTCCTTTCTACAAACTTTAATAGAAGTTGGTCTACCAATCCTCAGTGATTGTTGCCTACTGAATTCAATAAAATATTGGTCTACACCTTAATTAGAGTTAAAGAAATCAAGCTAACTATAACTCCTCATAGAAATAGGATAGAAGACAAGATTAGAGATGAAGGATCCATCAAAGTTTCATAAAGACAAATCTTTTGTAGCAGTGTTTAGAGCCAATGGATGGCTACCTTTCATTGAAAATTTCTAAGGTTTTGATGAAATAATAGTAAGTGAATTCATTGCCAATCTCACCCCTAAATTTTCAATTGTGAAAGGCATTGTTATTCATGTTACAACTCAAATTATAAGCTAAATTATACAAGTTCTAGAAGAGGGAATGAGAGCTACAGGTAGAGTTTCACTTAGTGATTTAATTAGTCATTTTAATGGTAATGAGTAGACCAAAACTTCATGTCTAGTATATTCCAAGGGAAAATCAAAAGGGATTAAAATAAATTCACTTCTTGAACCTTGGAAATCTATAGCCAAGTGGGTACTTAAATATATCACTTGTGAAGGGCAACATAGTCTTTTATGGGGAGACACCATGAAAATGTTAATACATCTTAAGCATGGAAGACAAAACCCTCAATACAAAATTAACCTCACATCTTTCTTATATGGTACTCTGTAAGTTATGTCTACAACCTGTAATCCTACTCTTAGGCATCATGGCCTTATTCCGATTATTATCTAGCATCATTTCCTTCAGGAAGGTCAAGAGTTTTGGGAGGAATTTTAGAATAGTATAACACAGCAAATTCTAGATTTGCCTACACAATAAACCCCAAATTCACCATAAGAATGATCATCTCTACCTATTGTATCAGCTGAGAAAACAACACCAAGGAAGAAATCATAGACTGTAGTCCCAACAAAAAATCCTTCTTCTTCTTTCTCTTCTTTAAGAAGAATCACAAGGTCTCAAAACCCTAAAGTTTCAAGGTCCCCACAAGAACCCAATGAGTCTATTGTACAACAAGTTACCTTATCAAGAAGAAGAAAATTAAGATGGAAGGTTGCTATATAACTTGAGAAGACCAAGGGTTTGGTAGTTGAGAAGGAAAGCCAACCAAGTGTAGCTCAAAGAGTAACTAAAAGAAGGAGAAGGATCATTTTAATAAAAGAAGATGAACAAGAAACTACAGATATTTTAGATAGTCTTAAAATGGTGTATCCTTTCCCCATACATCAGAATATTCCTACACATATAGATATTGAATAAATTCCTTCCAAAAGGAACTCTGCAATCGTAATGGAGGAGCCAAATCTAGAGGAAGGGCCACACATGGTAGAAGAATTAATTATGGTGGGACAACCACCTGTTCCAATTAAAATTGTAATGGATAAACTATATGTACCAATTAGAAAGGTGAATCATCTGATCTAAGTGATCCTATTATGTAGATAACTTTGTAGATTTCTCAAGCTCAAGCTCTTGAACAAAAATAGATAGTTGACATTGTTGACTTGATCAATCAATTGCAAAACAAGGATCATCTCAACTCATCTTTGGTGCAGAAATTAGATATAGTGTTTGTTGATAATATAATAAAAATTCATAGATTAGAGGAAATAATAAAAGAATATGGAGCTAAATAGATAGATCTTTGGATATATGTAGAAATTCTAAAGAAGGAAAATACGAGATTGCAAAATTTGGTAATCTCTTCGAGAACACCTACTGTTGCACTTTCTCCTCCTCAGGTATTTGTTGAACATGGCTATCAAACAAGTGATCCAAGTATTCTTCCCTTGAAAATAATATATCAAATAGAATAATAATATTTTGTACTTAAATAGAAACACAAATATGCAACTTCTTCAAAAAAAACTCTTGGAAAATGAAAAGAAAGAATTAAAAGCGAAAGTCTAAAAGTTAGAAGAAAGTTTGTAAGTTGCATGCAAATTAGGGGAAACTCTTTTGGCATGTAGTAATCCTTATCCTACATACAGTTTTTTTTTATTTGAACAATTTTATAGATGGTAGCTTTTGTGTATCTCCTGTCATCTTCTTTACAAAGTTTTGTAGCCAACAACATTTTTAGAAGTTTTCTATAGTGTTGACCCTAATTAGTAGGATTTGCTTTGTTAATTTTATTTGCATGACTTGATTCTAGGAGATCGTGATCATAATAAGTTTTTGATAAAATTTCATGTAGGAGAAGTTCAACTAGGAGCATTAAATTCTACATTCAAAAATTGAATAACATGAAAAGGTAGATTTGAGGACAATACAAATCATATTAAGACTACAAGATTATGTGTCAGACTAGACTTTCTTATTCCTAGATTGATCAAATAGAATTTTAACTATGCTTTGTTAAATTATGAGGTTAAAACACATTATTTATAGTGTCTATATAATTGTGCAATTTATTTTGATTTGTTTTCAATTTAGAGTTTTTATTTAGTAGTAGTTACAAGTGTAAATAGATGGGACTAACTTTTAGTGCCTCTTAAAAGGTGAGAGGTCATGTCCCCAAATAACTTAAGATGGAGTATGAGGAGAGCATCCTCAATTTTAGAAATTTTAATAGAGGTAATAAACTCTAGGGGAGAATAGAAATGAATTGGTATGAGATATAGACCTCCTTTACTGATCATACCTATTCTGGGATGGCAGAGTTAGGCTCCATAATCAAAGGAGCAATTTAGTATATGGAAAAACTGATTCAAACATATTAGGGATTTATAAGCAATTCAGATAGACATATAATAGATGAATTTGGTGAATATGACATGAGTCAGATTATGGAAAGTAGAAACCAAAGTTATGAATGCCAATAAATGTTTGCAATGGGACATGCAAAAGGTAAAGCTTGGTGGAGATGATGAGCTTGAATTATGGCTCATTATTGACATAATATTTCCCTCAATCAATCTCTTAAAGGATATTATCTTATGAAAATCTTATACTCTTAGATAGCTATTACATGGAAAATAGATATTTGTCTTGTTTATATTGAACCAAAGATTAAACCTTTACTTTGTCATTAATGTCTAATACAGAACATGTTTTAGTGGTATTTAGTGTGAACAATGCTCAAGAAAAAGGCACAGGCTTATTTCTATGGACTTTGTAGGCTTGTTTCTATGGACTCCATAGGCTTATTTCTATGGACTCTATAGGCTTGTTTCTATAGACTCTACAGGCTTGTTTCTATGGACTCTGCAAGATTGTTTCTATAGACTTTGCAAGCTTATTTTTATGGACTCTATAGGCTTGTTTCTATGGACTTTACATGCTTGTTTCTACGAACTCCACAGGCTTATTTCTATGAACTTCATAGGCTCATTTCTATAGACTCTGCAGGCTCATTCCTCCCAACTCTGTAGGATCAATTATGATAATTTTGTAAGGAAAAAGATACAAATGGGAAGCTAGAGGTTAGATAAGATAAGAAATACACATTCCAACTAGAATCAAATAAGGAAAATAACTGCCTACTATTTTGAAGGACATGTTTTTGATAAACTTGTATGTAATAAAATTCTAGGACTATTATAGGATATGATATTTATTTCATCAAAATAATTGGATCTCTTAGAAATCTAATCTCCTCTCTTTGGATGAAGGGATCGACCAAGGAGTCTTATTCTTTTGCATCCTATTTTAAGTTAATTGTATTAATATAAAGTGTAAGACTTTTGACTATGAATATAATAGAAGATATAGACAAAATAGAGAATCAAGAATTAGATATTATAAAAGCTTATAGGTTTCATCCATATTATAATCATTTAATTTATATGAATTAATACTTCAATTTCTAGCACTGATTAATCTTTGTTCCTTAGTCTGAGAAGAGCAAGGTCCCACTCTCCTTGAAACCAAGAATTGTGTACAGTCTTCATGTTTTTTTTTATTAATTTGTTGTTATAATTAATTAGAATCTTGTTATGGTTTGCATTTATTTATAAAAACATCAAAACAAATTCATATTTTAAAAATATCATTTTCTTATTTCATTTATTTTCTACGCAAATTATGTTTTATTTTACAATAGAAGACTGAATCTAATTTCTTTTCATAAGTAGGAGTGTGAATTTACTTTCCTTACAAACGTAAAATAGGAGTATGGTCTTTTACTTCCATAAAAAGAGTGGATTGATTTGATTTCTCTCTTTTTCTTAGCAGAAGTGTGAATCACTTAGTTTAGGACACATTCCTTTATTTAGTCAAAGTTAGAAGAGGATCAGTAAGCACCCTCATAAGCAGCCTTCTAGACCAACCATCCCATACCTTACTGCATATAGCTTTGAACACCAGCCTTGGTTGATAAGAAATCAATTAAATATTGATTAAATGAGGAGATAGATGACACTCATCATTTTTGGCACCATTTCTAGGGAACACAAGGTGTTAGTAAGGTAATAATTATTAGTCTAGAGTGAAAACCAAAAACAATGTTAAAAAAAATTGATGAACCATCCTAGAGATTCAAAAGGATGAATTATTCCAAAGTTTCTACCAAGAACACATGTGGACACTCCTTCAACATCTCTGAGTAGTGAACTAGAAGATACAAGTGAAACCTATTTGAAAGAATCTTCTAAAACTAGGATAGAAACCAGGCCATTGCCACACGTAAGCCCCATAGGAAAATTTCCTCAAGATCAATCTCTTGCAAGAAGATATTATTTAGAAATTGCCAAAGACTTATAAGAAGCATTTCAAAGATCCATAGCTGAAGAAAATTCTAAGAACTTGGAATAACCCATAACTGAGACCATAAATATTCAGTGGAAAGATTATCCTGGCTTTGAAATATCATCAAAAGAAGAAATAGCTCTCCAAAAAAATCAAAAATTCACATAACCAAGAAAGAATTTTTCCTCTCCTATTGTTGCAGATCCTAATGATAAAAGCCCCATAAAAAATATTTCACCATCTAATCTACCAAATTTCTAGGGATGATCTACAGAAGATCCTGATCAATTCCTATTTGAGTTTAAGGTGATATGTCAAACCTATGATTACACAACTGATAGCCAAAAATTACAACTATTTCCCTCTACACTTAAAGATACATCTATTAGATGGTTCATGGGTTTACCTAGCAATTCTATTAGAGCATAGGATGACATGGAAATAGAATTCTTAAACAAATACCAAGATTAATACTGAGTGTGAGAAAGAAAAGAGGATTGTTTCAAAATCAAACAGAATGAGGATGAATCTTTAGAGGATTATTTGGATAGATTCATGTTCAATCATAAAATAATCAATTATCTACTCACTGAAGACATTTAAAAATTGCTTTTCATGAAAGGATTGGATGAAGACACTAGAGATGCCTTAAATTTAATGGGTGGAGGAGATATAAATAAGTTGGCTTTCTATCAAATTTCTGAGCTTTGTACCAATTACTCTCAAATATAACTTAAAATTAGGAAAGGAAAGTTGGGAAAATCTAATGAAGTGGGTAAATCAATGGAAGAATTTGCTAATATAAAGACAGATATCCTCATTACACTAAATATTACTTTAGATGGCCTTCAAGCTAAAGCAAATGAAATAAAACCCTTAACAATATTCTATCCTAAGTGCAGACAAAAACATGCCCTTAGACTATGCCCTAGATAAAGCCAATGTTTCATCATGTGGGATATGTGATGAAATAAATCATGATACCAAATATTGCACCCTTCTACTTGTTTTAAAGAATCAAATGAAAACACAAGTCCAGTCCACTGAAGAAGTAAATTATATTTAAAGACAAAAAATTTCCCCATAAAACCAAGCTCAAGGACAATTTAATGCAATAAATCTAGTTAATCTATGGATGACACCATGGAATGTTTTAGTTCCTTCACCATTTTGGAATAAACCTCAAATCCCATAAATTCAAAATCCATGGGTAGGACAAGATTGGATGCCAACACCTCCATGGATGGTGTCACAACCACAACAACAATGGCTACCATAGCCACAATGGATGCCATAGCTATATCAACATTGGAATTAGTCATGGAACCCACAGTCACATTCACCAAAGCAAGAAGACCACTTCAATAGCAAACCATTATGCCACCCCTAGTTATTTAACAACAAAGACAAATCAATTAGCCTTAAATGCCTACACAACTAATAGCAAATCCAAAAAAAGAACACCTATTTATGTTAATTAATAGGAAGAAACAATCAATGTCAGTGATATTGAGTGTTTAGACAAATATTTGAGATTAGGGGAAACTATACAAAAGCCTCTAGTTCTCAATTCTGAGATACCTGATGAAAACAAAAAGATAGAATCATGTCAATTAAGCACTAGAGAAGCTAAAATAAAAATGAGCCCTGAAGTAAATAAAGGAAATACTAATACATTATTAGTTCCTTTTCCTAAAAGATTAAGAGAAACTGATATTAAACTAGACTCAAACTTGATCCACGAGTTACAAAAGATCAATATTGAGGTACCCCTTCTACAAGTTATTAGGAATATACCTGAATTAAATAAGATCATCAAAGACCTTTATATTAAGACACCTAGGAGGAAAGTAAAATATATTAGAACCATTCATGTTGATGGAAAAGTTGATGATTTATTAGCAGAAAAACTATTAGTTCCAAAATATGTAGATCAGGGAAGCCCAATGATCATAGTTACAATCGAAGGAATAGAAATTTCTTACGTCTTGGTAGATTTGGGAGCAAAAATCAATGTCATGACAACTGATACTCTCCATGCATTATCTCTTATGAAAATTTAATCCATAACTACCATTCTTAAAATGGTGGAGCAGTCAGTAATGAAACCAGAGGGGACTATAGAAAATGCTAAAGTTGTAATAGAATCTTGGGAATATATAGTAGATTTCATGGTATTGCAACCCAAAACAAAGGATATAGGATATCATATAATCCTAGGTAGACCATGGTTGGCTATTGTATCAACATTGATTGATTGTAGGTTAGGAGACATGACCATTTCTAATGGGTTAAAATCCAAATGTATCTCCTTGTATCCTCCTGCAAAACCATCAACAAATTACATACAAGAACTTTGGGTGGATGAATTAGACAACACATTAAACAAAATTTCCTCCTTAGCCATTATCATAGTTAAAAAATATTTGGAAGGATTGAATGGAGACATATACCCATAATCTATAGACTTTGTCAGTCCAAAAACTATGAACTCTACTAGGCTAATAGCTATGGACTCTGTCAGTCTGAAAGCTACAGACTCAACCAGACTAGAAATAATGGACTACCTTAGTTCAAGATTCTTGGGTCAAATACAATATTCTAAAACCTCTACTTCTAGTACTTATTCATTATATAATCATAGATTGATCTAGGAAAGTGTGTAGAAATTGGTAGAACAATAGGAAACTCATTTCTTAGATGCATTTCATTATTCTTTAACAAGACTGATTCCTCCTAGAAAAGAGTTTGTTGATAATGTAGCTATGTTTCATAAGCTACTTCTTCATTCATGTCCTCTAAACTCATTAATTAGTTAATTTAATAAAATAGAATCCAACTACCTAGGTACAAAACCAATCATGGTATTACCTGGAAAGATTTTAAGCATCAATATTTGGTTGACAAAAATAGAAGAAGATCAATTAATTGAAGTAGTGGAAATACATACTAATGTTTTTGCTTGGGATTATACCAACATGAAAGGAATTCACCCCAGCATATACACTCATCACATTTACATAGAATCTATCAAACTGGTCAGACAACCACAAAGAAGAATAAACCTAGCATTAATCCAAAAGTTGTTGGTTGGAAGTTGGGTTTATTTACTCCATCTCAGATAGTCAGTGGGTGTCACCTCTAGTAATTGTTCCCAAGAAAAATGAAAAGTTAAGAGTATATGTAGATTATAGATAACTGAGCAAAGCAACATTAAGAGATTTATTTGCTTTACCTTTCATTGATTAAGTTCTTGATAACTTGGTAGGAAAGAAATATTTTTCTTTCTTAGATGGGTTTACTAGATATAACTAGATAACAGTAGCAATTGAAGATCAAGATAAAATCAAGTTTACCTACCCTTGGGGAAATTTTTCTTATCGAGTACTTCCATTTAGACTCTTTAATGCTCTAGCAACTTTACAAAGAGTAGTTTTGGTAATATTTTCTAACCTTACAAATGATTATGTTGAGGTATATATGGATGATGCCACTATTTATGGTGAAACTTATGAAGAAGCTCTTACCAACTTGGAAAGAGTACTAATAAAATGTGAGGAACATCAATTATCTTTGAGCCATGAGAAATTTTTGTTGATGATGGATGAAGGAATAGTCCTGGGACACCATATTTCTACAAAAGGCATTCAAATAGATTAAAAAAAAAGTCAAAATAATCTCCAATTTACACATTTCACAAACACAAACTAAATTTAAGATTTTTTTGGGATATGTTGGTTATGACAGACACTTCATAGATAAGTTTAGCCATATATATGCCCCTATGTTTACCTTGATTATAAAAGATAGTACATTCAAATGGAGTGATAGTTACCAACAGGCCTTTTGAGACCATTAAAGCTAAACTTGTTACTGCTCTAGTATTGAGAGGACCAGATTGGACTAAACCATTCCATATATACATAGATGCTTCTAATATAGCACTAGGAGTAGTTCTTAGACAAAAGGATGAACATGGTAACATGTATGCTATATATTATATTAGCAAAAACATGACACTTGCTAAAAGAAATTACACCATAATTGAGTGGGAATTCTTAGCTATAATTTATGCAATTAAAAAATTTAGATACTATACAATAGGCTACAAGGTATTTGTCTATACAGATCATTCAGCTATTATATATATTACAAAGAAACCAACTGTGGGAGGTAGGATTATTATATGGCTATTGATCTTACAAGAATTTGATGTTATTATTATAACCAAATGAGGGAAGTCTAATGTGGTTGCTAATTTCTTGTCAAGAATGAACACTACAAGTGAAGAATAACTAGTGGAAGATGACTTTCCAGACAAAAAATTATTTTCTATTTTAAGAAAATCTTCATGGTTTATTAATATAGCCAATTACCTTAGCACAGGGAAGTTTCCTTTACACTTTTCACAAAAATAAAAGAAACATTTAATCAAAGAAAGTTCTTCTTTTAAATGGATTAATGGAATGTTATTTAAACTTGGACTTGATCTTATGTTTCTTAGGTGTGTGACAAATGGTGAACCTTATGATATCATCAGAGTTTGTCATGATGAACTAGGAGGAAGTCATTACTTAGCTCAAAGACCCATACATAAAATCTTGGGAGCAGGATATTATTGGCCTCATCTTCATCATCAAGTAAAAAGATATGTCAGACACTATGATGCTTTTTAGTGAATTGGACAGCCTACTCTTTCAATAGAGATGCCTCTACACCCTCATTTTCAATTGGTTTTATAACTGTTTAAGAAATGGTGAATTGATTTTATCAGTCCAGTGGATCCTCCTTCTAGAGGAAAAGAATATCTTCTAGTTTATACAGATTACATGACCATGTGGGCAGAAGTGAAAGCATAAATTCATGAAAGAGAGGAGATGGTAGCTAATTTATTATATTTAATAATCATTGAAAGATTTGGTGCTCCAAGAGAGATAGTCTCAGATCAAGGACCACAGTTCATGTCAAACATGATAAAGCATTTCATGTAAGTGTATCAAACTCAACATAAAAAAACATCTCCATACCATCCATAGGCTAATGGATAAGTTGAAGTCACCAACATAGAATAGGAAACCATTTTAACCAAGGTTGTTTATTCTAGTAGAAATCATTAGGTAGATAAGGCACCAAAATCTTTTTGGGCCTATAATACTACCTGAAAAACAACAACTAGATTTTCACCTTATAAATTGGTTTATGGTAAGAAGCCTTTATTCTCTGTTGAATTTGAATTACAAACTTTGAAAATATCTATAGAAGTAGGAATTGAATTAGAAGAAATATAAAAAGAAAGACTCATGTAGCTTAATCAACTTGATGAAATGAGGATGGAATCACTACAAAGAATTGAATTGGTACAACATTAAAGTAAAGTTTGCCATGATACACAAATCAAGCAATGAAATTTTTAGAAAGGAGATTGGGCACTAATGTTTGATTCTAAATTTTAAAAATTCAAAGGAAAACTAAAAATAAGATGGTTGAGACCTTATGAGATTGAAAAGGTCTACAAAAATGGTTCTATTAAGCTGATACCTATTGATGATAGCAAAATAACTCTATTAGTCAATGGACATACATTGAAGCTCTATCAAAAACCTCTCAATAAAGATGAATCTATTCAAAAAGTAAAGGATCAAGTAGATATTCTAGAAAGATTTACTTTTTATAGTGAAAATTCTCCTTAATAATCCTAAAAAAATAATAATAATAATAATAATAATAATAATCAATAGTGAAAATCCTTCCAGGGACGCTATTGACAATTCATGCCTAAAAACCTAGCTTGTTGGTTGGCTATGCATTACGAAAAAAAAGGGATTTATCTAGGAAACTAACAATGGTTGGCTAAAGGGTAAAAACAAAAATTTGTAAAAAAATATCATCATGACACGATGATTGGTCATCTCCATGCAATAAACTAATCCATGCAAACCTATTTGTGCAAGACACATGGCGAGCAAAAGATGACGTCTAAGGTTAAAGTAAGTAAGACATATATTTTATATATCTATGTTTAGTTAAATAATTATCTTTAATTTGATTAATACACTATTCTCTAGAGATGACCCAAATTTGAATCTTCCAAACTGGAATGAGACATGCCATAATGAAAAAGCATGCAATTGAGCTGCCAAAGGTGTATGGATAAGTGTGCAACTTTGATATCATCAATTGAGTCATCAAGTATCATAATGATTGGATGTCATAAAAAGGGGTTTTAAATGAAATAATGAATCATTATCACCACCAATATGACATGTCATCATTTCACATTACTTTTATTGATGAGATAAAATGACTAGCACCTTCTATAGAAATATACAACGCCTAACTATATCAAATCATCATACCAAACTATGGACTCATCCAATTATAGTTTTTCAAATGAACCATTTCCTTTCTATAGACTTCAATAGAAGTTGGTCTACCAATCTTCAGTGACTGTTGCCTACCGAATTCAACAAAAGATTGGTCTACACCTTAATTAGAGTTAAAAGAATCAAGTTGACTGTAACTCCGCATAGAAATGGGATAGAAGACAAGATTAGAGATGAAGGATACATCAAAGTTTCATAAATACAAAGCTTCTATAGTAGTTTTTAGAGTCAATGGCTGGCTACCTTTCATTGAAAAGTTATAGGGTTTTGATAAAACAATGCTAAGTGAATTCATTACCAATCTCACTCCTAAATTTTCAAATTTTAAAGGTATTGTTATTCCTATTACAACTCAAATTATAAGACAAATTATATAAGTTCCAAAAGAAGGAATGAGAGATATAGGTAGAGTTTCATTTAGTGATATAATTAGTCATTTTAATGGTAATGAGCAGACCAGAACTTCATGTCTAGTAGATTCTAAGTGAAAATCAAAATGGATTAAAAGAAATTCACTTCTTGAACCTTGGAATTTTGTAGCCAAGTGGGTAATTAAATATATCATTTGTGAAGGGCAACACAGTCTTTTAGGGGGAGACACCATGAAAATGATAATACAGCTTAAACATGGGAGACAAAACCCTCAGTGCAAAATTAACCTCCCATATTTCATATATGGTGTTCTACAAGTTATGTCTACAACCTCTAATGCTGCTCTTAGGCATCATGGCCTTATTCAGCTTATTATCTAGCATCATTTCCTTCGGCAAGGTCAAGAGGTTTGGGAGGAATTTTAGAATAGTATAGCACAACAAATTCTAGATTTGGCTACACAAAAAACCCCAAATTCACCACAAGAATAATCATCTCCACCTATTTTACTAACTGAGAAAACAAAAACAAGGAAGAAATCATAGACTACAGTCCCAATAAAAAATCCTTCTTCTTCTTCTTCTTTAAGAAAAATCACAAGGTCTCAAAACCTTGAAGTTTCAAGGTCCCCATAAGAACCTCATGAGTCTATTGTATAACAAGTTCCCTTATCAGGAAGAAAAAAATTAAGATGGAAGGTTTCAATGAAACTTGAAAAGACCAAGGGTTTGATAGTTGAGAAGGAAAGCCAAGCAAATGTAGCTCAAAGAGTAACTAAAATAAGGATAAGGCTCATTTTAACAAAAAAAGATGAACAAGAAGCTGTAGATATTTTAGAAAGTCTTAAAATAGTGTCTTCTTTCCTCATACATCTGAATATTCCTACACCTATAGATATTTAATAAATTCCTTCCGAAAGGAACACTCCAATCATAATGGAGGAGCCAAATCCAGAGGAAGAGCCACACACGGTAGAGGAATTAAGTATGACAGGATAACCACCTATTCTAATTGAAACTACAATGGATAAAGGAAAAAATGTATGTACCAATGAGAAAGGTGAATCATCTAATATAAATGATCCTATTATGCAACTAACTTTGTAGCTTTCTCAATCTCAAGCTCTTAAACAAAAATAGACATCTGACATTTTTGACTTGATCAGTCAATTGTAAAACAAGGATCATTTCAACTCATCTTTGGTGCAGAAATTAGATATATTGTCCAATTATCATGTAGAAGAAATTTAAAGATTAGTGGAAATAATAAAAGAATATGAAGCTAAATAGATAGATCTTTGGATATATGAAGAAAGTCTAAAGAAGGAAAATAGGATATTGCAAAATTTGGTAAACTCTTCCAAAGCACCTACTATTGCACCTTCTCCTCCTCAGGTATTTGTTGATCATGGCTATCAAACAAGTGATCTGGGTATTATTCCCTTGTAAATACTATATCAAATAGAAGAAGAATATTTTGTACTTAAATATAAACACAAAGATGCAACTTCGTCAAACAAACTCTTGCAAAATGAAAAGAAATAATTAAAAGCTAAAGTCCAAAAGTTAGAAGATTTTTTTTAAGATGCATGCAAATTAGGGGAAACTCTTTTGGCATGTAAGAATCCTTCTCCTACATATATTTTTTTTTTATTTGAACAATTTTACAAATGGCAGATTTTGTGTATCTCCTTTCATCTTCCTTAAAAAAATTTACAACCAACAACATTTTTAGAAATTTTCTCTAGTGCTCAACTTGATTAGCAGGATTTGCTTTATGAATTTTATTTGCATGACTTGATTCTAGGATATCATGAGTATAATAAGTTTTTGATAAATCTTCATGTAGGAGAAGTTCAACTAAGTGCATTACATTCGACATTCAAAAATCAAATAGCATGGAAAGGCAGATTTAAGGACTATACAAATCATGCTAAGACTATAGGATTATGTGTCAGACCAGCCTTTCCTATTCTCAGATTGATGAAATAGAATTTTAACTATGCTTTTTTAAATGATGAGGTTAAAATACATTATTTATAGGCTCTATATGATTGTGTTGTTTCTTTTTATTTATTTTCAAGACAAAGTTTTGATTTAGTAGTAACTACAAGTGTAAATAGATGGGACCAAATTTTAGTGGCTTTTAAAAGGTGAGAGGTCATGTCCCCAAATAACTAAAGATGTAGTATGAGGAGAGAATCCTCAATTCTAGAAATTTTAATAGAGGTTATAAAATTTGGGGAAGAATAGAAATGGATTGGCATGAGATATAGACCCCCTTTGCTGATCATACCTATTCTAGGATGGTAGAGTTAGGATCCACAATCAAAGGAGCAATTTAGTATATGGAAACAAATGATTCAAACACATTAGGGATTTACAAGCAATTTAGATAGACATATAATAGATGAATTTGATGAATATGACTTGAGTCAGAGTATGGAAAGTAGAAGCCAGATTTATGAATGCCAATAAATGTTTCTAATGGAACTTGACAAAGGTAAAGCTTGGCAGAGATGATGAGCTCAGAATATGGCTCATTATTGACATAATATTTCCCTCAGTCTATCTCTCAAAGGATATTATCTTATGCAAATCTTAGATTCTTAGATAGCTATTACATGGAAAATAGATATTTGTCTTATTTATATTGAACCAAAGATTAAACCTTTAATTTGTCATTAATGTCTAATACATAACATGTTTTAGTGATCTTTGTGTGAAGAATGCTCAGGAAAAAGACACAGGCCTATTTTTATGAACTCTACAGGCTTGTTTCCATGGACTCTATAAGCTTGTTTTTATAGACTCTATGGGCTTGTTTCTACAAACTCTATAGGCTTGTTTCGATGGACTCCATAGGCTTATTTCTACAGACTCTATAGGTTTGTCTCTACAGACTCTATAGACTTGTTTCTAAAGACTCCATAGGCTTATTTCTATGGAATTCATAGACTCATTTCTATGGACCCCATAGGCTCATTCCTCACAACTATGTAGGGTCAATTTTGATAATTTTGTAAAGACAAAGCCACAAATAAGAAGCTGGAGGCTAGATAGGATAAGAAAGAACTATTCTAGCTAGAATCAAATAAGGAAAATAATCGCCTGCTATTTTGAAGGACTTGATTTTGATAAACTTGTATGTAATCATATTATAAAACTATTATAGGATAGGATATTTATTTCATCAAAATAATTAGATCTCTGAGAAATCTAATCTCCTATCTTTAGATGAAGGGATCGACCAAGGAGTCCTATTCTTTTGCATCCTATTTTGAGTTGATTGTATTAGTATAAAGTGTAAGACTTTTGACTATGAATATAATAGAAGATATAGAGAAAATAAATAATCAAGAATCAAATAATATAAAAGCTTACTGGTTTCAACTAGATTGTAATCATTTCATTTCTACGAATTAATAGTTTAGTTTCTAGCACTGATTAATCTTTGTTCCTGAGTCTAAGAGGAGCAAGGACCCACTCTCCTTGGAACCAGAAAATTTGTATGGTATTTATGTTCTATTTTATTAATTTATTGTTATAATTAATTATAATCTTGTTATAGTTTGCATTTATTAATAAAAAACATCAAAACAAATTTATAGTTTAAAATATGTATTTTCTTATTTCATTTCTTTTCTATGCAAAGTATGTTTTCTTTTACAATAGAAGAGTGAAGCAAATTTCCTTTTGTAAGTAGGAGTGTGAATTTACTTTCCTTGAAAACGTAAAATAAGAGTGTGATATCTTAATTCCATAAAAAAAGTGGATTGATTTGATTTCTTTATTTTTCTCATCAAAAGCATGAATCACTTAGTTTAGGACACAATCTTTTCTTTAGTCAAAGTTAGAATAGGATCAACAAGCACCCCCATAAGCAGCCTTCTAGATCTACCATCCCATACCTTACTACAGATAGCTTTGGACACAAGCCCTAGTTGATAAGACATCAAGTTAATATTGATTAAATGAGGAGATATATGACACTCATCACCTATGTAATTTTTACCAATTACAATTCTAGAGCATACAAGCTCACTCCATCATAGGGAGATGAACTTGACAAACTAGTGAACATAATGCACTTCAAAAAAAATTATTATTGAGGGACTTAGATTGTTGTCTATAAGGATCATCTAAGTGATGCCACATTATACATATTATCTTTAATATAACCCTTTTCATTATACCATACCCTTAACCCTTCACCATCCATTTATTTTTTTAATTGAATCTTCACCTATCATGTTTGGCTTTGGTTCTGATTCATTTGTGATTTAGGCACTTTAAATGGATGATAATATATTCAATTCTAATAGTTATTCTATAATTACATGTTTCAATGGTAGTATATGAAATCACTATGATAGTGTTCCTAACAATTACATCCTTTATTTGTTGTTACATTTCCATCTCATGCGGCTAATTATACCACCTATGGGAAAATTAGTGCCACTAACCCTTTTCCATTGTTTCCAAATTATAATTGCCTATAAATAAATTAGGAACAACACTTTTCCATTATTGTTACCATTTTCCTTGTCATTTACCCTTTACCTAAACTTGTTGGTACTTAGTCATATACCTTTTATGAAGGAAAAAATACAATAATTTGAGGTCTATTTGGACTATGTATGTATTGATCGATTAACATTGAGATCAATTTAGTCACCCCTTTACCATGTTATTTTTATTTTTTAAGTGTTTTATGTTTGAAAAGTCTCACCATTTTATTAGTTTGAATTGTGTTGTACGCTATAATTATATATGGAGTCAATATACCAAAAACAAAAAAAAAATTGGAAGCATTTCACCACTTTCAACACTATAGGTATAACTATAGTGACTTGAGATCCATTTGGACTATGTAGGCATCCCTTGACTAACATTGAGGTCAACTCAGTCACCCCTTTGTCACGCTCTCATCAATTTTCAAGTAATGTAAGTTTGGACACTTTTACCATTTTATAAGAAAACTAAACCACGCTTTTGTCATTTTGTGAGTTGGATCATTCTATGTCTCATAATTCTTGATTGAGTTGAGATGCCTAGAAAATTCCAAAAACATTTGAAACAGTTTTAAAATCCCTAAACTTTTTTAAAATTTCAAAATAAACTAAAAATCACAAAAAAAAAAAAATTGGATTATAATTTCCACATGAAATATATAGATATCAAAATTTTCTAGAATGGACCATCTTGTTTGTTCAATTTCATTTCTAGACCACACTTGTCTTTTGACTCCCATTTATAGGGGAACTAAACTGGCTAAGGTCCTCATGGACTATTTAGGAAACACTTGGATATATGGGGTATCTCAAGTTAATTTGGTCATACCTTCATTTCTTTTTTGATCATTTATTTGACTTAAGAATTCTAGGACCCCTAACTATATCAAAAGTAAACACATTTTATTTTGCTTCCCTATATTTATTGGTCTTAAGTTGTATGCTTTCACTATTTTGTGAGCTCATGTTTTGATCATCATGTTTTCAATTTTGATACACTAGTGTCCATTTGGATTTTCATATGTTCTCACCATTTTGTGAACTCATTCTAATCCTAGGATTTATATGTAGTAGATAAGCACTATGAATTTCCAATTTAATTCATTAGTGGATACTCGTCTCTTGACTTATAGTTTGGCTTTATACCAAACCATACTCTCACATTTACATGATTTATTTATGTTGGTGTTTTCATGACTATGAAATGCCATCCACTCTTTTCTCATGTATTCATCATTTTGTGAGAGCATTATTATATTCATGTGTAAGTTAATCATGTTTTCTTATCATTAATTTTCCTATATCCCATATCCTAGGAGATCTAAATTTTTCTTGAATTTCTCATTAGATCTTGTGTCTATGGAACTATGTAGGTAGTGTCTAATTGCCTAGTGCATCTAGAGTTAGCTCGACTACCCATTCCTTTTATTTTATTCCCCCCATTTTGTTTTTATTTATGTCATTGTCTCCTATAACTTAGGGGAAATATTTATCGCCTTGTTTGTGTCATTATTTCCATATAACCTAGGGGAAATGTTGTTTCTTTTGTTCTTGTATTATTTTAATAGTGCTATTATTACCTAGATTAGTGGCCACCTTGTTGCCAAGAGTAACACCTCTATTACACATACATGAACAATTTATTCTCTATTTGCAGTATCATTGTGATTAACCATTATTGTGTTTTTATTATTTTCTTACCTTTGTTTTTTTTGTGTGTTTAGAGTTGTTTTTTTTTCAATTTTCTTTGTTTTGTATTATTTGGTCATTTGATTGTTTTGTTCACTTTTTTAGTTTTGTTTGTTCATTTGTCTATTTTATCTATCATTATATGTTCTCTTTGTTTTGTTTTGTTTGGTTTGGTTTGTATTATTTAATTATAACATGTTTGTTTGTTTGTTTATTTTTATTTATTGGTGTTTTATTTTTGCATTTTATTATTTTATTTATTTATTTAATTTAATTGTTTGTTCATATTTTATTTTGTTTGTTTGTCAGTGTCTTATTTTTATTCATGTTTTGTTGTTTATTTTAGTGTTTTGTTTATATATTTTTTATTCCATTTATTTGTATTTGTTTGTTTATTTTTGTTTGTTCCTTTGTTTTTCGTTTTTTTAATCTTTTTTTTTTGTTATTTATTTTATCTTTTTTCTTTGGTTATTGTAATATTATTACGTTTTGTATAAAATTTACTCTTGATTATCCATATCATGTATTTAGGTTGTAAATTTTTTTATTTAGTTTTATAATTTATTTATTTGTTATATATACACCTTGGATTTGATTATTCATATCTTATCCCTAGGATTTTTATATTTACATTTAAAGTATGTTTTTCATGCTTAGGGTATATATTAACATTTTAGTTTTTTATAACTATCATCCATAATATTACAAGACAAAGAAAAAATGTGCATAAGGAGTCTATTCTAACAATGCAATGGTAGTACTTCTTTGATATATCAAAACTAGCCATCTACCCTAACATGTGCATGAATCCATGAGTAATAAAAAAGATAAATAAATGATTTATTATGTGTTTATATAGATGTGTATCTCTAAAAAATCATCCATATAAGTAATAAAACATAATTGTATGATAACCAATAAAACATATCATAAACATAGGATAATCAATGAATGAAAAGAACATGCATGAGAATAAACGTCAATAATGTTAACCATCCATATGATAATCAATGTTAAACATGAGATAATCAAGATAACACAAGTACCATCATGTATATATATCAAATATATATTATATGCATGTACATCTGACATGATAGACCAAAAAATAAATGTCAATGTATCTCAAATATCATATATATAGAGGATATATACATATCATGATAGTGTCTTAAAAATACATTATTATGTTGAGACAAAGAGTAAAATTCCATAATTTCTATGCCATATTGTGCCAAAATGCTAAAAATCTAAGGTCCTTATGATAAACTATGGATCTATGAATCTATGGGACCTATAGCTATAAGAGGCCCAAGTGGCCCTAGTGGTCCTAGTGTGGTGTTCATGGTTGATGAACTAACTATCCCAATACACATATATCATGATTCTTAGTCTGAGATTGACTAGATCTACTCCCTATCCTCTATGCATCTTATATCTCAAAATTAATAACTTGCTGATCCGTAGGCACAATAGACACACAGACTCACCTATAATAATAGGGTTCATCCTTAGTTTAAAGGTTCTTTAGAATCATCTATGAAAATTTATCCTATATAATAGCTCCTCAAGTTAAATCCTACACTCATCTAAGTCTATCCATAGTGGTCAATCCTTGATACTACTCACTACTACCTTAATATCTCTACTATGAGCTAACTATATATATTCATCATTCTAGACATCTCATCCTTCATCTAATTAGTCTATATATTATGTCAAGTCATATCACCATCCCTCATATTTAGGGTGACCTACAAATTAAATAGTTGATATTGTAACCCTGCTACCTTCTATACCCAAGAAATAATATCCTTTTTAAGTGTGTCAATGTCCCTACCTTTTTTAGCCACATAAGAAGGCCTTTCCTAACATAAATCCACTTGTGTGCCTAAAATCCTTGCTTGGCCTAAGCTAACCTATGAAATAACCACCAATTACAAGCTTATATATAGTGTCAATACATTTATCCCCCCACCATCCCCATATCCTATATTTTCTCCTCTAACCCAACCATCATCATCATGACATACCTCACTCTCCTTCTAGGTGACACTATTTCTACTCAAGTTATCAACATACATATCCTCGATGTCCATAGGTGCCTAACCCCTTAGCAGTAATGGACCTATCATTCTCAAAGGGTACACCTATACATACTAGTATATAAAATTTGGAATGACCCTTACATTTATAACTCCTCTTGCATAGGCCCAGACAACCTATGGTATGTTTATTTATCTCATTGTGGCCTCAGTCCTTGGGATCATATGAGTATCTTGGTTTATCTCTTGTGTCACATGTGTAAACCACCATATCCCTCTAAAAAATCTTATGTGTAACCAAGCTGCCTGAGTACCCAATTAGGGTAATAATCCTCTATAATGTGGGATTATCTCCTATTAAGAAAGCATCTATTAGTAATAAATCTCATGTACCATCCATCCCTAAACCATTGTATCTAATAGGAAAGGTATAAACTCCAAATGAATAACTATGGTGTCATATTATTAAACAATCAATGATGCATGGGGATGTCTACTATGCACCCATGTCTACCACCTCTTATATAAGCCCAACCATATACTATATCCTCAAGATATCACACCCTATGCATCTTAATTTCTCACTTGATCATGATATACTCCCATACCCATACCATGATAAGTGTGCATGATTCAATAATTTATCCACCCCAATATGTTATAAGGTGTAAATATTTATTTAACTATGCTAGAAGTGTTGATCCCTAGATAAAATGTGTAAAATCCTCCAGCATGTTCCTAATAATTCCATCTAGGCCCATATGGAAATATTAGATGCTCTTGTTTTGTTATGTATAAATACTCTACTAATAATTGACATGATAATAACAACCTCTTGATGAATCAGGGTTGGTTGTGAAGGATCCCCAATAGGTAGATCATCTAGATAAATATCAATGTAGGTTTTAATTAGGTTTATATCAACCTTACCCTAAATCATAGGGATACGCTAATAGATACATAGATCATTGAGCACCACACATTATTATATCTATGGTGTCTAAAATAATCATCATCTATTCATTAGTAACTTAAGGATATTTTGGGTTTCTTGAATTGTGTAACTGGCATCCCTAGCGAGTAAGTCAAAGGTTACTGTCTCACTATGCTAATGCTCTACTAGTATAATCCAATAAGCTTCACCAACCCATATAACTATCATATGTGCCACACCATGTAGGAACAACATCTATATTGAGACCACCATTCCCCTAGTCTAAATCTACATATTTTCTAGATAATAGGACTATCTCTCAAGATAGGTAATAATATCCAATTACTCTTAAAATAATTTTTTTTGGAATTAGCCTAATTACATACCCCTACCTAGAGGCTAATCCTAGCTTTCTTAGTCTACTTGACCCTCTTCTAGAGGTTAGAAACCTTTTGAGCCCTCAAAATTATTTATTTTTGTCTCTCAAATCAAAGCCACTATTTCATTAATGGAAAAGTAATCATTTTAATGATTTTGCACATTTTATGGTAAAATCATCATTTTCATTCCCACAAAAATGGTGACTTTTCCTAAAATGAGAAAAATCGTCATTTCAATGATTTCCACATTTTTATGGCATTACCACCATTTTTAGAAATGATGGCTTTGATGGAATTCATCATTTTCCTTAGCAAAGCCACCATTTTACATACTACACAAATGATGAGTTAACCAAAATTTGACCTATAAAGTGTGTCAAATGTTAATTAATGATAATTAATGACCAAAATGAGCTTACTTATTGGTAGCCCATCATGTGGTGGCTACATATTCTCCCTCTGTATGTAATTATAAATGCAACATGTTTATAATCAATATTTGATCAGATGGGATAGAGAACACCTACACTTTTTATTGGGGGCATTCAATTGGTAAGTGGGAACATGACCAATGTGAGGATCCACTATACTCGATTAAGGGATCACTTATCACAACAGACCATGTGAGATAGGGTTCCAAAGCCTATAGTATAACACAATCACATAACAACCCTAAAAGACTCATATGGATTAATATTTCACTAATATAATAACAATAAAATTAAATCTAATATAGTGCACACCAAAACTTGAGGAATAAAGTGGGGGGTTAGAAAGAAAACAAAATAAACAACTACACTAGACATGTATAGAGGACATATACTCATGTCAATGTATACGGAGTCCTAATACATGGAAGAGAATATTACAAATGATATATCTATCTACTCTTACAAAGGAGGAATAAATTTTGTAATACTTACCTTTGAATATAAACCTATCAAGCCTCAATCTCCCCTTTGGCCAAGGTGCTTTGCAAGAGATTATCATGGTATCTAAGGATAACTAAGATAAATCAATGCTAGGATATACAACCTATCCATTAATCCAAAATACTTATCCGAAACATCAGATCAGATCTCCAAATAAAGTATTGAACCTTAAATCTTTGTTCCCCACATATAATGGTTAATAGTCAAATGTTCATTACACTTCTTCAGTTAATTTTTATCTCTTATCAAATGGTGGAAAATGACCTTATATATATATATATATATATATATATATATATATAGTGGTAACATACCATAATTTTGTTGGGAATGTCAGCTATGCTAGGTTAACCTAGCACATTTTTAGGGATAATTCTCTAGGTATTTGTTAGGTCAACCAAGAGGCCAACAAACTAAAAGAGAGAAAAAGTATCAAAACTATACTAGGTCAACCTAGTTGACCTAGCACAATTGATGGGTCAAAAGGGTGATAAGGGAAGAAATGAAGGATAAAACACAAGAAATGATGGGAATATATATGACTAAGAAGAATAAATGTGGGTTTAATGGTTTTAAGAGGCTTGAGTGTAGATGACAAGAGGTAAAAGTAATGACAATCTTACGAAGTATCGATGGTCTACCCACCCCTTTCTTGGTGTACCCATTAAGGCATGCACTCAAAAATATTGAGACTCAATAGGTTATTAAAAGATAAAAAGTGTCATTAATTAATAAAATTAAAAAATATTATGTGTATACATATTCCCTAGTCAAAGATCATCACATGTCATGTAAGTGCAACACGGGATGGTGTTTTAGAGATAGAACATGATAACACACAATGTTAATACTAAGTATGGTGTAGTAAGAAACAAATAAGATAAATGAAATAACTATATTTAAAAACACATATATTTAACTTAGTGTCATAGATAAAGAAGTATACTATAAGAAATATAGTTGTCCAATGTAAAGTACACTAGGCAAACCTGTAGAAGTTAGTGCAAAAGATATACAAAACTCAAAATGTTTGGAATATAGGAATATGATAGTGAAAGAGAATCTTTAAATCATCATGATTATAACACATTTTATAGTTTGAAAAATGGATGAGAAGAAACAAACATAGAGGCAAAACAAATAATCTACCTTAAAATAAATGAAAGAATTTCAATTGATAAAAGTGTTTTTAAATACGACAAAAGAGAATTCATTTTTAATTTTGAATTTTGAAAGAGAGAAAAGAGAACTCTGAGACCAAAAAATGCTAAGATGGAAAGGTAATGATATGCTAGATAAGGAGGATACCCAGAGGAGGTAGCAGGTGAACTACAGGTCTGCAACTAAGGATCTCAAACCAATTTTTTAAATTTGTATTGAATTAAGTGGATTTTTGATAAAATTTGTTTTTAAGAATTTATATATGTCAAAATTGAATAAACATAGATTTTAAGGGTAGTAATTAGGAATATGGGAAATGGGTTGGAAGGGTTTAGGAAGAAGATGAGAAAAATGTAATTTTTGGGTAAAGTGTATTAGGTTAACACACTGAACATACTATGTCAACTAGGTCAACCTAGTAGGTTGAAATAGGATAAAATCCATATGGTTGACCCATTAGGTATGGATTGACCTAGTGTAATCTAGAGGCTAAAAAGCTAGAATGGAGTGAAAACTAGTCTATAAGGGCTATAATGAAAACTTGGAACTAGGGAGGGGAAAATAAGAGGGTTGAATTGGAATTTAAAGTCAACTATGACAAAAATAGGGAAATTTTAGTCAAACTAAGTTGACCAAGGAACCAGGATAAGCACAAAAAATCATGTAGAAAGATGAAAGAGGGATACAATGGCCCAAAATGATCGAAGGAGGGAAAGAGGGACTAAACAATTTATAAAAAGGATAAAATGAGTAGTGTAAAATTAATTAGGACTATTTTTAATTAAAATTGTAAAAATGAATGTGCAAAGAATGTATTATGATTATACCTGACATTGAGGAACTAATACATCCTTTATTATTTCTTGGTTTCATAGATGACTGAGATTTTGGAGGTTGGTGGATTTTTTTGGTTGCCAAATTTATTAGAGAGATTGACAGATGGAGATAAAGTTAGATTGGTAGCCATAGGTCTAGGAGTTATATCTGAGATGTGAAAGACACCCCTCAGTGTTGACATATTAGTCATGTTCTTGGGAAGTTGGGAATATTTGACTAATACCTTAAGATGGGAGGTAGATGGGGATGTGATAGAGGTAGGTATCACATTAGAGGATGTACATGCTATTTTTGAGCTACCCTTAGTAGGAACTATTGACAATTTTAACCTTGCAGCTCAAATTACCACCCTTATCATTTGAATCTTTTTATGTCATTACCAATTTGGTTTTTCTTAGATTAGTTCTAAAGGGATAGTCATAATACTTTGGGTTTTTAAAAAACACAAAAAATACTTTGGGATTTCACAAAAGGAAGACTTTAGGTTTTTTCTAAGTATCGTAATTGTTGTAGATTTTTTCTCTAAAATAACTTTTTCAAGGACCATCACATAGTTTCTCTGAAGGACCTTTCCATTCTTTTGAATAGATACTTTAATATTTTCTAAAGGGTATAAGCCATTCAAAAAATGCATTTTAAAAGTCTGAGGGGACACTTGAAAAAAATATGAAGGGACATATAGAAATCCTAAAGGGTCTCTTTCCCATTGGGAAAGTCCTTGTCAAAAATCCTGAAGGGAAATTTAAAAAGGATCTGAGAGAAAGAAAAATAATGAATTCCTTTAGACTTTTTGTTTAAAGGAATGGTTTAAGGAAAATCCTGACATAGAATTCCTTTAGACTTTTTGTCTAAAGAAAATGGATTGAAACAACTCCAAAGGAAATGAAAGAAGAAGAACATTGATGAAATGAATGATAAGAAATGGACATAAATTAAAAGCCCAAGAAAAAAATGAAGGCTCAATGAAGTAGACAAAATAAATAGCCATAGACAAATAAATGCTAGAGAAATACATACACATAAGTAAATATCTCAAAAGTGTTAGACTGATAAATTACCATAATGAAGACAAAGAGTTCAATATAAATTCACCTCTCACCCATCAAGGTCCTCTTACATGCAAGAAAAGCCTATCTGTAGTTGATTGGTCAAAGATTCAATTAAATTTTTGTTGAAGCTAGGATTATCTCGTAATCATTATTACATTTAATGACCCAACTCAGCTTTAAGATCAATCAAGAGGCATATTCCTTTGAAGTTGTGGCATGGATTTCCATGCAAGAATTTGACTTATCAAACTTGGGTCCACCTCGTCCCTTCTATTCCAACATGAAATTTCATCCATGCACTCTTGTTTATCTTTTTGAAATATTTTAATGTTTCTAGCAATTCAAGTAGAGTTCTAAATTTAGTTTTGGCATTGATTTCATGCAAAAAAAATTGTTCTTTAGGTTTTATAAGTTCAAGTGGAGTTCTATATTTGGAGATTAGTGTATCAGCATGCATGATGGAAGTTTTGACTCAAACTTTGGCTCTCCATAATTTCGAACACCAAAGAGCTTTTCATGCACGGTATAAGACAAAAATCTATTTTATTTGAAGGTTTTGATAACACAAGTTAGACTGAGTTAACCCCCTCTTCTATTTTCAGTGCCAATCTCTTCATTGTTGTATACTTTTTTTTTATATAAGTTGGCTTTTCATCCTTGCATTGTATTATCTTTTTGGCAAGACCATGCTTTGCCAATTGTTTTTGATGTATAACCTTTTTAGATTAATAAAAGGATAGTTTTTAGACTCCAAGGTGCTAGTATAGTGTATTTATGTCAATTATTTTCATATGTTATAGAATTTTCTTCCTTGTCAAGTCCTAATTATTATCTAGTTACTAGCTTATCAGATTATGTAGGTTGTGTTTTTTTTTTAATATCTATTTTCTAAAGTTATAGTGGATATAAGTGGCTGGTTGGTACCTTAAATCAGGGCTATTCCATCATTTCCCTCAATATTTGATCACAAGATAGAACCTTTTCATGAAATATTGATGCATGGGGGTCAATTGGGGTTAGAAATTTATGTTGTTTATTATTTGATTAATGTTTTTAGAATCTCAAATTGTGTGGATCAATCAAAGTTTAGGTGTATCACCATCATTAGATAGGATTTTATTTCAAATTTCTTTCCTTTTCCTTCTCCCTCTTTCCCTGAGTAGTTTGTAGGATAGAGTAGAGATCCTAATTGATACACCCAAGGGAGACAATACTTCTAATCTAGAGATTCAATCCACTAATTAGGCCATTGACATCCTCGGATTGTTTCCATGTTTTAACAAACTTTTAATGCCTAAAAATACCTTCACAAGGATGTGAGTCTGATTAAAAAATATTTTTGGCATGATAGATGGGACAAAAAATAAATATTTTATGTATTTAAAGGAAGTTTGGAGCTAATGAGAACCATTTTTAGTAGAAGAGAATATCTATCTTCATCACAAGCTAAAGATTCATCAAATTGTAGAGTTTATAACATCATTCAGGAAACTCTTTCATGCCAAAGGTTACCACAAGGTCAAAAACTAAAGGTATTATTTTTGAATTTATATCTTATAATAGATGAATGTTTAGGATGGGAAAACCATATCCTCAAAAATAATATTTGTCTCCTAGTTATCCTACTATTCTAATCACTACAACCCCCATTACCCAAATGGCCAGTAGAAATTAATTATTTGTTCTATTAAATAGAGGTATCCCACTAAATTTATCCTATTTTGATGACATTATAGTGAATGCCCTTAATAGAATCACATTCTTCTTAGGATAAAATCAAACAACCCTTATTAAACATATCCAAGATGTAGCTAATCTCTGTTTAATCCATAATGTTGTTGAGAATAATGTTGCTATTACATTACTTGCTAATTCATTTAAAGTAAAAGCATTGAAATGGTATATAAACCTCCTAGTGAAATCCATTTATACCTGAGATGAATTGGGTGCATCCTTAGTCAAGTAATTTGAAAATAAATCTGATCACCTTTTTTTAATTGAGCAATTAACCACCATAACAAGGGTTCCTCATGTGTTTATGTCTGATTTTAACCTTAGATTCCAAAATACATAGACCAAAATACCTATGTTAATAAGGCCATCCCCTAAATATTCATTTTTGTAATATTTGAAAGCCCTTAGTTCTGACATTAGTGTGATGATATAGTTAATGGGTGGTACTACCTTGATAGATGCTTTATGAAGTTGCAATAAGGGTAGAAAATAGTTTGATACAAGCTAGTAAGCTTTCTCTAAGATATCTAACACTTATATTCCTATAATTTTATAACATACCATGCCCTCAAATTCCTCAAATTCCATCTTTATCTCATTTTCGATCACCTCAACCTTAAATTATAGCCCCTACTAGTCAAGCTAGTAAGATAAGAGAGTTGAAAATATTTTTATAGTCATTTTAGAGTGAAATAGTGAAGTTCAAAAGGAAAAAATTTCAATCAAATAGGCCCTATCAACAACTAAATAAAAACACCTATCAACCCTTCAAAGATCAAAGGCCTCCTTATCAAGGTTTTAGAGAGAATAAACCACCTTATTAAACACAAGGAGACATAACTCTAGCTGATCTATATGTTTCCCTTGATCCTAATTCTCCTTCCACTTTAAATGAAATTTTTCCCACCCCACCTCAAAATAACATGATGTAGGATTTAGGTTGGTAGTCCTCCAATCTTAGTGATGCTCAAAACGAAGCCTTGGTATCAAAAAACATCACTATGCCATAAATGACATAAGAAGAGTTTTACTTATAAGGAGTTCAGTACCAAGATACAGGTTTGGCATCACAAAGAGAGACTGCAATAATTTCAAGGGCATCTTTATGCAATTATTGTAAATTATCAATTGGATGATCATGTTGCTTTTACTTAGGGTGTTGAAACTAACAATATAAGCGGCCAAGTTGTAGCTATAACTAGAGCTAAAAGAAGAGCCATTAATGAGATGTAGGAGGTGAAAAATTATTTATGTACTCCTAATTTTATTTCTAATATTATAAAAGAACAAATTTCTTCCCCTACAACTCAAAAAAATTAGAATATGGATGTTAGTAAAATTCATTGAATACCTCTAGTTCATGAGTAGCGAATTATTCAAAAATTACAACCAAAGGTTAGTGGATCCAAATTCATTATAAAATATTAGATGAATAAGTATTACATAATAATTATCATGTGTGATTATATTTTAATTATAAGACAAAAAGATATTGTTATCCAAGATATTTCAACTCTCAAATTGTCTCCAAAATTGATTGAAAAAGGTGTTGTCTTGACTAATTCAGATCAACCAACTAAGAAATAGGTATAAAAATTACATAATATGGAAAATGTGGATAATAATGAGTTAAAATCAAATAAAACTCCTCATTTTACCTTTTTTTTATAGTAGGTGATACTTTGGTTCATAGTTGTATGGTGGATAGTGGAGCTAGTAGTACAGTCATGCCTAAATAGATTACAAACAAGCTCGGTCTTATTTATGAGCCAAATACTAAAGGGATATTGTAGTTGGATGGGTCACCAAAAAATATGGTAGGCATCATCAAATATTTTAATGTACGTTACATGCTTATCCCAATGTTACTATTCAGTAGGATGTTGTTATTTTAGACTTGCCTCCTTACTTTGTTATATGCCTTTCAAGGGACTTCAGCTCAAAGTTTAGAGTATATATATTATCTAATTGGAATTATTTAATGTTAAAAATAGGTATGGTACCAAGGTAAAAATTCATTATGAACCTATTTCATGTTTTCATATGGATCCATATATGCCAAGTGTTATAAACACTAATTGTATCATCTCGAATGAAGTATTAGAAGCTAGTGAAGTAGAAAGTGAAATACCTTTGGATGGAGTTATATATTTTCTCCTTGATTAGTGGGATTAAAATTTACATGATCATGATCCTTATATTCTTATTGAATAAGGACTTAGTATGTATTACCTTCATGAGAATGATTCACCAATTCCAGCCATGGTTAAGGATGATGAGTCTAGTGAAGGTCTATAGAAATTATAATTTTATGGATCAAGGAATAAGCATGAAACCAGAGCTAAAATGATGTTGGTTTCTAAAAAAAAGAAAAGTTATTTATCTTCTATTAAATTTTATTTTGGTTTTTCAAATAATTTTGTTGAGTATGAAGCACTGGCTCATGGTTTGCATGGGCTAAGAAGATGAAAGTTAACACCTTGCAGGTGTTTGGTGATAGTGAACTTATAGTTCACAAGGTAGGAGGTTTAAATGTATGTTAATTTTTTTACTTAAATCTTAAAATAATATAATATGGGACTTACTTGAAAATTTTCAAGATTTTAACATTCAGGCACTACCAAGAGGTGAGAATAAACACACAAAATTGTTGGATGCCATTAGATCATAATTTAGTATTCCAATTGATATAAAAAGTGATAAAATTTAGTCACATATAAAGGTGGTTGTAAGGTATTTTGTTCTATATAATCATGAGAATTATCAAGTGTTCTAAAATGACAATCATATTGTGAGATTCTTGCAAGAGGAGGGTAAGTTTTCTTTAAGAAACCAATCAAATCACTTACAAAAGTATGGTGATCAGATTGTGCAACTAGAAAAAAATAAGTTTCCCAAGAGATTGATCACACTTGATAAAAAATTTAGTGGTGATGATGAGCTAAGGAAGAAGTCATCCTTGTCAATAAAGGAATAACACTATGCTAATATAGAGATTGAAGCTAGTGAAAATTTGAAGCTGGGTAAGGTATGTAATCCTTCACAAAAATAATCTTTCATTGCGTTATGCACAAGTTTTACTAATGTATTTTCATATAAATATAGTGATCTCAATGGATTTGACCCAAGTCTAGCTCAACACACCACTTATTTAAAGCCTAAAACTAAATCGATCAGACAAAGACAAAGGCCCATCAATCCTAAGCTTATGCCTTTGATGAGTGTTGAG
This sequence comes from Torreya grandis, assembly GCA_037957365.1. Taxonomy (NCBI): domain Eukaryota; kingdom Viridiplantae; phylum Streptophyta; class Pinopsida; order Cupressales; family Taxaceae; genus Torreya; species Torreya grandis. The sequence goes on along the minus strand of JARHVA010004316.1, from coordinate 1,261,162 downwards.
ATTCAAAAGCTCATAGAGTTAGATATTATATTTATAATCAAGCACTCCACTTGGGTCACAAATCTTGGTTTGGTATATAAGAATAATGGTGGGATTAGATTGTGTGTTTACTTCCATGATTTGAATAGGGCTTCACTTAAATATCACTATCCATTGCCATCAATGGAACAAATTTTATAGCTTGTTATAGGTTTTGAGAGGTTTACTTTGTTGGATGAATATATTGGATACAATTAGAGTTTGGTCAAATAAGAGAACCAATTTAATATGACCTTCAAAACTAAGTGGGGGATGTTTTCATATAGAAAGATGCCATTCGGTCTATCTAATGCTATAGAAACCTTTTAGAGAGCCATGGATATAGCATTCCAAGGAATTATTAACAAGTTTTTACATGTTTATTTGGATGATTTAACAATATTTTCAAAGAATTTAGGTGATCACATGGGTTATCTCAAATAAGTTTTTGAAAGGTGTAGGCAATTTGGGATATCTCTAAATCATAAAAAGTGTGTCTTCTCAATTCATGAAGGTAAGCTCCTTGTCCATGTGGTTTCAAAGTCTAGTTTGAGCATACATTCTAAAAAGGTAGACTCCTTTCTTGCACTCTCCTTACCTAAACATAAAAATTCTATGCAAAGCTTCTTTGGGAAAATCAACTTCATAAGGAGATATATTTCAAATTTTGCCATTTTAGTTAAACCACTTATAGCCATGCTAAAGAAGAATCAGAGCTTTAGCTATTCAAAATAAAGATTAAAAAGTTTTGAAGATATTAAGAATTCCATAACTAGTGCTCCTACACTTATAAATCTAGATTTCACAAAATATTTCATTTTATATACATATGATAACATCGACACCATTTCAAGCATTCTTATGCAACAAAAGCATGAGGATATAGAGCATCCAATAGATTTATTCAATCAAGGCTTGGAAGAATATGAAAAAAGGTATTATCTTGTTTAAAAACATGTACTTTAAATTATAAGATATCTTAAAAATTTTAGATACATGTTGTCTAACAACAAAATACACCTAATAGTTCCTCATCTAAGCATCAAGGAGTTCCTTTTGAATAAAGATATAAATGAGAAGAGAGCTGGTTAGATAACCAAGGTAATGGAATATGATTTGGAAATTAGAGTTAAAAATATGATTATATGTAAAGGACTTTTTGAGAACTTAGATCAAGACTTGAAAGAGACTAATGAGGTTGTTTTGATGTCAAATGATGAAGAGGTGATAGCTGGTCATACCTCACCTTCTAGCTAGTTTCCTAGCTTGGTAAGATATATCCAAGATGGTATTTATCCCTCTCATCTAATTAATTCAAAAATAATATATTTTAGGTTGTAATCAATTCTATTTTTGTTTATTGATGGTGTTTTGTTTAAAAAAGATATCAATGGCATGTTGTTAAGATGTATTGAGCCAATCCAAACTTAGAGATTGCTTGAATAATTTCATGATGGACATAGTGGAGGACATTTTTTTCAATAACTATAGCACTTAAGATCATGAGAGGTGGGTACTATTGGCCTAGTATATTTGGTGATTACCATGCATAGGTTAGGAAGTGAAAAAAATGTGTTATGTTTGTAGGAAAAGTGGAACCTGTAGCTTTAACTCTTCAACCAATTACAGTGGATCAAACCTTTGTCCAATGGGGATTAGAATTTATTAGTCTCATAAATCCTCCTTCAAGTTTAAGACATAAATGGATTCTAATTGTAATTGATTACTTCACACGTTAGATAAAAGCAGTGGCATAGAAAGAAGCAAACAAAACCAATGTTCTAGATTTCTATGAAGGTTTGCTTACTAGATTTAGAGTTCATTAAACTATTATTTATGAAAATTCAATGGCTTTTATGGGAACTATGATAAGACAATGGGCTATCCAACATGGAATTTATCTTAGCACTTCATCAAACTATTATCCATAAGGCAATGCCCTTGTTGAGTCAACAAATAAGAACCTATTGAAGATCATAAGAAGGACTATTGAAGATAATCAAAGATCATGGCATCTCAAGTTCAATTAATATCTATGGGTTGATAGGATCACCTATAAAATATCAATAGCCAACTCTCCATACAAGCTAGTATATGGTAAGGAACCAAGGTTACCCATTTCTCTTGAATTTATTGCTTTGGAACTAATGCATCAACTTGAGTTGTTGGAGAATGAGCCTATGGAAATCAGGTATGTCAAGCTTATGGAGCTGGAAGAGATAAAAAATTAGTCCATGCTAGCCATAGAGATTCATCAAGCACAAGTGAAGATAGATTTTGGTAAAGGAGATTCTTTATGAAGTTTCAGAGAAGAAGATTTGGTCCTCAAGTGGGATGAGGATAGAGATAAACCAGGAAGGCAAAAAAAGTTTGATTCCCTTCGAAGTGGCCCATACACAATCTCCAACTATAAATTGCACAATGCCTTCCAACTTGTAAAGATGGATGGTGATGAGATTCTAATCCTAATAAATGGGACACATTTAAAACATGGATACTAAAGAGAAAAGTTCCTCGTGCATAGTTAGTTTTTTTTTATTTCCTCCAAATGATGTTCAAGCATAGTAGTTTTATTCTATTTTATTCCAAATAAGTACTTATTTACACTTTTGATTTTTAGTTAGTTTTCCCTACTTTGTGTGTTTCCCTACTTGTTTTGGAGGGTGAAGGTTATATTTTTAATATTAGAGGTTATACTTGTAGTCATGGACTAGATTTTACATTGTTTTATGAATTTAAATGTTACGTATATAGTCTAGCTCTTAAGCATAGTAGGCATGCTTCCTAGTTGAGTTGCCAAAATGTTGACAATTATGACCCTATGGGGCAAATTGCCACCCTTATCATTCAAATATTTTTATGTCATTACCAATTTTATTTTGATCAAATTAGTTCTAAAGGGATAGTTAGAACACTTTGGGTTTTCACAAAGCATAAAAAATAATTTAGGCTTTCATGGAAGGACAACTTTGAGTTTTGTCTAAGTATCATAATTGTTTCAGATTTTTTGTCTGAAACAACTTTTCTAAGGACCATCACATAGTTTCTCTGAAGGACCTTTCCTTTTTTTTTAAGGGATACTTTCAAATTTTTTAAAGGGTATCTACCCTTAAAAAAAACCATTTTAAATGTCCAAGGGAAAACTTGAAAAAATTATGAAGGGACATACAAAAATATTGAAGGGTCTCTTTCCCTTTAGGAAAGTCCTTGTCAAAAAGCATGGACAAAAATTTAAAAAGGCTATGAGATAAATAAACACAATGAATTCCTTTAGACTTTTTATTTGAAGGAATGGTTCAAGGAAAACCTTGACATAGAATTCTTTTGGAATTTTTATCTGAAGGAAATGAAAGAATAAGAACATTGATGAAATGAATAGAAGGAAATGGACTAAAATTAAAATCTCGGGATAAAAATGAAGGCCTAAAGTAGTACACAAAAAAAATAGATGCAAATAAATAAATGTCAAAGAAATACATGCATAGAAGAAAATTACCTGAAAGTGTTATACCAAGAAATTACCATAATGAAGACAAGGAGTTCAATCTAAATGCACCTCTCACTCATCAAGGTTATTTTCCATGCAATCAAAGGCTATATATAGTTGATTGGTCAAAGCTTCAATTGACTATTTATTGAAGTCAAGCTTATCTCCTAATCATCATTACATTTAATGATCCAACTCAACTTCAAAATCAATCAAGAGGAATATTCCTTGGAAGTTGTGGTGTGGCTTTCCATGTTAGAGTTTGACTTGTCAAACTTCGGTCCACCTCATCCCTTTTATGACAATATGGAATTTCATGCATGCAGTCTAATTTATCTTATTGAAAGTTTTTAACATTTCTAAAAGTTCAAGTAGAGTTCTAAATTTAGTTTTAGAATTGATTTCATGTAAAGGAAATTGTTTTTTATGTTCCAATAGTTTAAGTGGAGTTCTATATTTGGAGAATGGCATAACATCATGCATGATGGAAGTTTTGAATAAAACATGGGATCTCCATCATTTTCAGTGCAAAAGAGCTTTTCATGCAAGGCATAAGATGAAAATATATTTTATTTGAATGTTTTTATAGAATAATTTAGATGGATTTGACTTGCTCTTCTATTTTCAATGCCAATCTGTTGGCTATTGTATACTTTTTCTATATAAGTTGGCTTTTTAGCCTTGAATTGAATTCTATTTTTAGCAAGACCATACTCTACCAAAAAAAATTGATATGTAAACTTTCTATATTAATATAAGGATATTTTTCAAACTCCAAGATTCTAGTATAGTGTATTTATGTCAGTGATTTGCATATGTGATAAAATTTTCTTCCTTGTCAAGTCCTGATTCTTACCTAGTTACTAGCTGATCAAATTATTTAGGTTATGTTTTATGTTTAATATATTTTGGATAAAGTTATAGTGGATATAAGCATCTTGTTAATTCCTTGAATCAGGCCTATTCCATAATTTCCCTCAAGCTTTGATCATAAGATATAACCTTTTCATGAAATATTGAGAAATAGGGGTCAATTGGGTTTAAAAATTTGGTTTGTTTATTGTCTGATCATTGTTTTTAAAATCTCAAATTATGTGGATCAATCAAAGTTTAGTTGTATCACCATCATTAGATAGGATTTTATTTTTGTTTTCTTTCCTTTTCCTTCTCCCCTTTTTCCCCAATAGTTTGTATCAAAGAGTAGGGATCCTAATTGATACACCAAAGGGAGTTAGCCCTTATAATCTATAGAATCAATCTACTGAATATACCACCCATAACCTAAGATTGTTTCCATGTTTTATCAAATTATGAAGGCATAAAACTACCTTCACAATGGTATGAGTCTAATTGACAATATTTTTTGACAAATGATGACAATTTTGACTCTGTGGGTCAAATTGCCACCCTTATCATTCAAAGATTATTATGTCATTGCCAACTTACTTTTGCTTAGAGTAGTTCTAAAGGGATAATCAAAATACTTTGAGTTTTCATAAATCACAAGAAATACTTTGAGATTTCATATAAGGAATACTTTAGGTTTTGTATAAGTATCATAATTATTTCAGACTTTTTATCTGAAATAACTTTTTTGAGGACCATCACACAATTTCTATGAAGGACCTTTCCATTTTTTTGAAGGTATGCTCTCAAAATTTTTGAAGGGTATCTGCCCTTCAAAAAAAGGCATTTTAAAAGTCTAAGGGGATAGTTGAAAAACCTCTAAAGTGACATATAGAAATCCCAAAGGGTGTCTTTCCCTTCAAGAAAGTATTTGTCAAAAAGCCTGAAGGGAAATTTAAAAAGGATCCAAGAGAAAGATACAAAATAGATTGCTTTAGATTTTTTATCTAAAGGAAAGGGTCAAGGAAAATCCTGACATAGATTTCTTTCAAACATTCTACCTAAAGGAAATGAACAGAAACAACTCTAAAGGAAATGAAAGAAGAATAAAATTGACAAAATGAATGAAAGTAAATAGACAAAAATTAAAAGCTTGAGATAAAAATGAAGCCAAAAGAAGTAGACAAAACAAATATCCATAGACAAATAAATGCTAGAGAAATACATGAATATAAATAAAGACCCCAAAAGCATTAGAATAATAAATTACCATACCAAAGACAAGGAGTTTAATCTAATTGAACCTCTCACTCATTAAGGTCATCTTCCATGAAAGCAAAGGTTATCTATAGTTGATTGGTCAAAGCTTAAATTGATTGTTTGTTGAAGTCAAGCTTATCTCCTAATCATCATTAAATTCAATGATCCAAATAAACTTCAAGATAAATCAAGAGACATATTACTTTGAAGTTATGTTATGGCTTTCCATGAAAGAGGTGGACTTGTCATACCTCATCCCTTCTATGCCAACATGGAATTTCATACATGCACTCTTGTTTATCTTGTTGAAAGCTTTTAACATTTCTAGTACTTCAAGTGGAGTTCTATATTTATTTTTGGTGTTTATTTCATGTAAATAAAATTGTTCTTTATGTTTCAGTAGATCAAATGGAGTTCTATATCTGGAGATTAGCATAGCATCATGCATGATGGAAGTTTTGATTTAAACTTGGGATCTCCATCATTTTCAATGTCAAAGATCTTTTCATGTAAGGCATAAGACAAAAAACATTTTATTTAAAGGTTTTGATAACACAAGTTAGAATGAGTTGACCTCCTCTTCTATTTTTTACACCAATCTCTTGGTTATTATATACTTTTTATATATAATTTGGATTTTCAACCATGAATTGTATCCTCTTTTTAGCAAGACCATACTCTACAAAAAATTTGTGACATGTAACCTTTTCAGATTAATAAAAGGATATTTTTTAGACTCCAAGGTGTTGAAATAGTGTATTTATGTCAATGATTTGTATATGTGATAGAATTTTATTCCTTGTCAAGTCTTGATTCTTACCTAGTTACTAGCTGATTAGATTATGCAGGTTATGTTATGTATTTCATATCTTTTGTCTAAAGTTATATTGGATATAAGTGGTTGGTTAATGCCTTGAATCATGCCTCTTTCATCATTTCCCTCAATCTTTGATCATAACATAGAACCTTTTCATGAAATACTGATGCATAAGGGTCAATTGGGGTTAAAAATTTAGTTTATTTATTATCTGATTAGTGTTTTTAGAAGCTCAAATTATGTGGATCAATCATAGTTTAGGTGTTTCACAATCATTAGATAGGATTTTATTTTAATTTTATTTCTTTATCCTTCTCCCCTTTTTCCCTAGCAATTTATAGTAAAGAGTAGAGATCCTAATTGATACACCAAATAGAGATAGACCTTATAATCTAGAGAATCAACCCATTGATTAGGCCACCCATAGCCTAGGAGTGTTTCCACGTTTTAACAAACTATGAAGGCATGAAACTACCTTCACAAGGGTGAAAATCTATTTGACAATAAGAACACTAATGACCACAAGGATACTAGGTAGATTAGTGGAAAGGAGAGCTTTAGCCATGTGGATTATAGGCTCAGAGATTATATTAAGAAGGTAGAGAGTCAGTATGGATGATGTGTATATATCACATATTTTATAACTTTGGAAGGTGGTGATAGGCCTTTTGACATAATGGGTACTCTACCACAAGTCAAATAATAAGGTACTACTATTCATGGTATCTTTGAGCAAGATGGTGATAGAAGAGGGAGTATTATATGATCTAGGATATGTCATTTGGGTCTAACTCATTCATGATCTATTCAAGATGCTAGTTAGAGGGTAGAAGATTATGAGATTGATCATACTACTAGCAACATGGATATATGAGATATTCACCATGTATTGAATAGATGGGTTTCCCCATGTAATTGATGATAGGTTGCTTTGAGTATGGATATGATATGAGGAACAAGTAGCACAATCTATGCCCTATGTGCTAGTATTATACTTAGTGAGATATGCAGACATTGTGTGGTAGCTATATGGGCACATAGTAGCTACATGGGTGAGTTAGCACATAGTTACATCAACATTAGAGAGGAGAGAGGTGATTAGACACTATACATGGTGGAGAGAGCCACATCTAGTAGCATAAGTGCCAAGATATATGGGTCTACCTAATCTATTGACACTGATACTAATGCTTGACCAATGGGATTAACATTTGTGGGAGACATGAGGGAAGAGGGGACTTAGACCACTAATAGTGAGGCTAATACTAAGGCCAAGTTATTAGTAACCATGGATTGTCCAAGCATGATGAGTGGTAGAGGAGGAGGTAGAGGAGGCATAGATACTAGATGTACCACTACTAGCTCCATAATGAGACAAGTAGTAGGCATTAAGTACATAGTGGTGATGGATTCAAGAGAGAGTAGAGAATATAGACATCCCAAATGATCTTATATATTCAATAGAGGAGATGGTAGAGAGACCACTTAGATTGAGGTTGAGATAGACATGAGCCATGACAATTAAGTTTGAGCTAAGAATGTGATTGATCAAGAAAGTATTAGGAGGTTGTACAAATGGGGAAAATATGCTAAGAGATTATGTAGAAGATGATATCATATGAGCTAAGACATAGATAGGTATGAATATGTTTGAGTTATTTATTATGTTTTTATTTGGTAGTAAAGAGATAGAGATAGATATTATTAGATATGACAATGATCTAATATCTATTTGGTGTGATTTTAGTAGGTGTAAATGAGGATAAGGAGGAAAGATGGGGGTCCCTAGTGAGGTGAGTGATCCATGACATCCTAGACAAGACTATATATCCATATGACCCCATGACACTAGAGGATACAAGTGTACCATCTACCCTAGCTCATATGAGCTATTTCAAATGAGCTGGTGAGGTAGAAAGGTAGACATAAGTCTAGAGGGAGAGGGTGTAACCACCAGTAGAGATGGGTGAAAGTGAGGAATAATCCTAGAAAACCTTGGTATATGAGAGATTTTCACATTTGAAGATAGTGACACATATGATTTAGGCATATACAATGATGTAAACTTAGCTAACATAGGCACATATAGTGACCCAAGTTGAGTTGGTGTAGGCACAGGTGTAGATAGCACACCTACAAGGATAGGTAGAAGGATTGAGATCTTAGACTACCTCATTATAGTGTACCATTTGAAAGATTTATATTGTGGCCTCAGTAGGCAGTGTGTCTAGCCCATGAGATAGATAAGGTGGAGCTCAACCCTAGTTCTAAGGCTTTGGATATGGTTGTATATTTTTTATCAAACTCATGGTGTGTGTGTGTGTGTGTGTGTACATACATACATACATACATATATATACATACATACATACATATATATATACATATATATATATATATATGTATACATATATATATATACATACATACATACATATATATATATACATACATACATACATACATATATATATATATATATATATATACATACATACATACATACATACATACATATATATATATATATATATATATATACATATACATACATGCGCGCGCATGTGCGCGCGCGTGCGTGCCCCCACACACACACACACACACACACACACACACACACACACACACACATGAACATTTTGGCTTACTGGTGTTGGTTTTGTATGTTATCATTATGGTTATTGTTTTTATTCATTATGGTTGAGGTTATGGATGCTTTGGATATATTTATTTCTAGCACATGTATTTAGATTTTTTGTATGTGATATAGGAAATATAGGTGGTGTGGTTTCTTTTCTAGAATTATGGAGTGTATATACATGGTTAAAAATAAATATGTTAAAAAAACCTTGGAAAAATATAATCAATCAAATAAATGTACTACAGATTAGTTGAAGTTGGGAAATGTGTAATAACAAAAAAACTAAGTATAAAATTCCAATAAAATGGAAAACACGATGATAAAAGGGGATTTTTTTTTAAACAAATGTAAAATATTTTTCCACCAAATTAAAAAAAGTTAAATCATATGAAATATCATGTTGGGAAGTATGAAAAAAAATGTAATAAAATGGAAGGTATGTAAAAGGGCACAAATGTTACTAAAAACAAATCAAAATTAAGTCAATCAATTATAATATTTCATGATGGGAAGTATAAAATAAAAATATAATTTGCAAAAGTTTTCTCTTAAATTTATCATACTAATTCAATTTGGGAAGCATGATAAATTTAAGAGGTGATTATAATCTTACATGCACTCAGAAAATAATAAGATAAAAGGTGAAAGAAAAATGAAGTAAGAATAGAACATACTAAATATCAAGATGGGAAATATGTCAATGATGTATAACCTCATAATATATCAAATCTTATATTTTATTTGACACATGTAATTTGGATGGTGATTTATTTATTGGAAACTTTTGTGAGGAGGGCCAAGTCCCATCCATGGTCTTACACTGCAACTCAAAAAAGAACAACCCAAGGAGTACCAAATCAAGATTGGTAAGTAGAAGGATAAGGAAAAGTAAATAAATGATGTGGGTAATATGATGGAAAATATGGTAATTTATGAGGGATGCTAGGTCCTATCCTTAGTATTACAAAGCAACTCACAAATAAAATCCCGTGGGGAGTGATCAATAAGAAAAAAATATTTCCTAATAAGAAATATGAAGGAAAAGTAATGAAAAATGGAATGTAAGAAGAAATACTTAGGAACATTATGAGAATACCTTAGGAGGAAATATGAATACTAAGGACATGAAAAGACACTAAGGGACTAGTGGTTGTCTATGTAGAAAGCAAACCTGCTTGTTATAGACACAAAGTTTTGTAATCAAAATAAGTGTGCTAGTAAGATCAACTCATGATGGTAGATTGGTACAACAAAAATTAATATTGACCTACCTTCTCACGATTTGTTCCAAACTCCTTAGGACCCCTTATATATCCATCTATATACTATGAATATTGGGCACTTGCATGAGAAAGTTGGTAACACTAAAATATTTTTTATTCTCCTCTTCTAATCTACTATCCTACTGCACCCCAAAGGACCTCAGCTTTACCATGATACCAACTATGGAGTTTGAGATTCAAAAATTAAGGATATGTGATTTTAATCACATCTTTTAGTGTGATTAAACTTTTAAGAATATTAAATATTTCTACCTTTGGATATATTTTCCTTTTGTTTAAATGATTTGGCTTTTAACTATTGTTTGAATTATTTATTAAGATTCCTCCTCCATATAAATTTGGAATGAAAAATCATGAGAGAGATATGGATACACATGAATGAGCATTAGGCTAAGGATAAATAAATTTAAGTGTCCCAACATAGAATACGAAGTAGAACACTTAGGATTGACAATGAATTGATCATGTGATCTCAAGTCTCAACTGTGTATATGCTTAGTTTTTGTAAAAAGTAAGAAGGCAAAATGGAGATCCAAAGGAGGATTAGTGAAAATAAATAGTAATGAGAAATATTTCTTGTTAACTAATCACATGGTAATAAGAGATAGTAATCAAGAGGAAGAGGGTAAATATAACCAAGTCACCATGACAACTATCTTATGAAAAATAAAAATAAGAAATCAAACAATCATGAAGATACAAGGGAAGATTTTTGATAAAAATTCTAAAGCAAAAGAAAATAATGTTAAGGGAAAATTAAAAATGATAAAGACAAGACAAGCATATGTGTAATGTAAAAAAATAAAACAACATAACCTAATTATAGTACAACAAGAAAGAGAAACATGATATAAGATAAAAAGGAAATTGACATAGTGTCTAATGATATAATCAAGATATAAATAATATTGGAGCACATGTCTAATCTAAATATAAACAAAAAATCACCATGCATATGCTCATAAATACTAGTAAATTTACCCACACACATTATACAATACATTGGATAAATCTCTATGTAGTTGATGCATACTACTGATAAGGTCTCATCAATCTTTAGTGAATACTAAGAAAATACTTATTTTCTAATCTCCTTAATTGAAAAAGTAGGAATTCTCAAAGGATCATGTTAAGGAGGAAAGTTAGGCTAAGGTTGGTCAGAAGAATGTGTGGAAATAGGATATATGGGAGAATAAGGAAGCTCAAGTGGAGAAAGATCCATAAGTGAAGGACTCATGGGTGGAGAAGGATCTAGAGGTGAGGGAGATCCCATAGGTGAAGGACTCATAGGTAGTGGCACAAAATTCAATGAAGGGGCCATAAGAGGTGATGAAACCACTAGAGGTAGAGCCATGAGAGAATAAGGAGGAACCTTCTTATAGGAACAACCTATGGGTGCAATGGTATAAGTTCTAGGGATGTCTACAAGATGATCTCTAAGATGTTGCTAAATAATGCATAAATGATCAGTGTGATGCATGCTACATAGGTACCAAAGAAAATATACCTCACCATACTTAGGTAAATATTAATAAATTACCTTCAAGGGAGGTATGACTTTGTCTGATGATGTGTAATAAGGTTGTAAGGTATTAGGGTATTGTCACTACTTATGAAAATGAGTAGAAGAGTGATTATCTATCCCATGGAAGTAATAAATAGGCTTCTGAGAGGAAGTGAAATAGGAAGGTATTTAATAGAGGAGGACTCATCAACCCATCTTAGGTAGTAGAAGAAAACCATCATCAATAGAGGATGATGATGGGGAAGGAGTGGAACTAGGCTCAATAGGAGGATCAATAGTAGAAGATGCATGAAGAGAATAATATATAGTATTAGAGGAAATAGGCTCAACTAAAGTGGAAAAAAGAAAGATCTTAACTATAACTGGACCTACTAAAGGAGGGGTAGGATGTGTAGTAGGTCTAAGGAAGACTACCCTAGGTATGTCAAAATGATAAGGTCCTGTCATAGCACAATCCAAGAGCATGGTCCTAAGTGGATCCTTAGAAACTGGAGGTAATGGAGCCATCTCTACCCTAAAATAAAGAGGAAAAATAAAAAAATAAAAAATTATAAAAGAAAGAGAATGATGAGATGCAAAAAAACACTAAAGTAAAGATGAGTGATAAAGAACAATCTTAGTATTGTGGGCCTAGATGAGGTCACCTAGAAGAGGATCATATAAAGAGTATCCATCATCATAATTTGGAGTATGAAAATTGATAACATAGGGTAAGGACGACCTTGTCATATAAGGAAGCTTGGTGAATAGAATGCCTAGTCTTGGTTAAGACTACAGGAATGCCATCACAAGGAAGCTTATGAGAATGGGGATACAAGGCAGTAGGGAACTTCTATATGAGATGAGGTGAGAGATCAAAATTTTTTACCTTTAAATTAATATTGTTGGGTTCATCATCATCTAAGTCTAAAATGTTGCGAGGAATGTTAACATTGAGCTCAATATGCCCATTGCAACCTATGGTTAGTTGATAGGAAAGTTGAAATGTTTCAATTCACAAAATGGAACACTATGCAAAGATTCAAGAGTAAGAATATTGAAGGCACCACGATATTTTAATTTTTCAAAATATAAGAGTTAGTATCTCCTTGAATCCTTTAAATGGCTCCATTGTGAGGAAATTTTATGCATTAAAAAGTGGAAGATGTGATAGCTCGCATACGATGAGTCCATGACCTAGCAAGAAAAATGTTATATGAAAGAGAAAATTTAAATATCATCACCTTCATGTGAATGGTCATACGTGGGATGGTAATTCTAAGCTACACACACCCTAAAAGAGGTATTTACCTTCAATCACATCCTTGGCATGTGCTACATTTAGACTTAAGATTGCATTCAAAATACCCAATAATCTTAATTAAATCAAGGGAAGCAACATAGCTACTAGAACCATCATTTATAAAGACTCACTTAACTTGGATATCACCTATGTTGATTCCAATAAATAATGGAGGATAATTTTCATGAAACAAAATGTCATCCAAAATCAAAGATGCAATAGGAAATCATAAAGAAAGAAAAGTGTTAAGAGTTTAATAAATGTTAATGGACATCTCTTCACATTACTATAAGATACTATCATTATTTCTAAAAAAAGTAGCCTCCCATCCTTCTATAGGAGGGAAGGGACATTCATCTCAAATAAGACTTGCATGAGGAGGTTCTTATGATGCAGAGATGTCCTCATGAGTTCAATAAAATGGATTTAGGATGGAAGATTAGTAAGTTCCATAATGGGATCCCATTCATCATAACCCATAAGGATAATGTTAGGTATATGTGCGTAATGATTAATAAGGTCTTCAAAAGGTGGATTCAAAGAGAATTTAATCTTATTTTGGTAATAATGAGAAGTTTGAGAAAAAGGTTATAAATTGTTTGGTGATGAGGAGATAGTTGGTTTAGATTTATCTTGAAATTTGGAACAAGTGTTAGTAGAAATTGGATTATCATTAGTAGTATAAGGTGGTGGGAAAAAATTAGAAATATTATGAAATGTGTCATCGAAAGGAGAATCATAAATTATATCATCAAAATAAATAATATATTCTTTCCCTATCTCATTTAAATGAGTTGGATAAGAATCTTGGATGACACAAAATGTCGTATGGAAAGGAAGAGTGTAGATACTTTGTGAATCAATGTAAGCCACCACTCTTCACATATTAGTCATGATCACATTTTCTTCAAAATTTGGTTCAACAAAAATTTCTACATTATTGGTGGAAGAAGTGGGCTTGTCTTGACTTTCTTGTATTGGTTGATGATTACGCTAGGGGTCTTTATAGATAGCTAAATGAGAATTTTATTAATTTAATAATTGAGTTTTGTAATGTGATTTATAATATTTAAAAGAAATATCATAGGCTTATTGAAATTTATGAATAATGGAATCATGATAAAAATTTTGGCTATGAATAAATCCCATAGCTAAATTTTGAAAATGTCTAAAAGTCTCATGAGAGTGACCCCAGCTAGCATGAAACCAACAAAACTTATTAGGATCATACCATGATTTCATAGGTTGAGTAGGCTCAAGATCTTGAGGGAGAGGTCTTGGTAGATGTTTAATAAATTCAACCAAGGATAAAGGATTATGAACATTAATGTTTGTTATTGATAAATGAGGATTAGTAAACTATTGAGAAAGATATAGTTTCAAATAAGGGGTAGAAACAATCACTTAAACATTGTGAATGGTGTCATATGAATCAGTAACACCATCATTGGTAATATTGTAGTTTTTTTTTCTTTACTAATAGGTGAGGGCCCATGGAAGGATGGGGCTACTTAAATTGATGCATGAGGAAATCTTATCATTTGGATTGATACATAGCTTCCTCCAAGGTACATGGAGAAAGGGTAAAAACTCAATATTGTAATTTAGGAAATAAAGCATTTTTTAAGAGATGAAATAGGTTGTCATCCCCATGTTATGTTCATATTTATATGAAAAATTATTCAATCACTTAACAAAGGCTTGGGTATTTTCTTTTTCATTTTGTTTTCAATTGATTAAATGGGCCAAAGTGTTCTCTAGAATATCACTAGTTTGAAATTCTTGAACTAAAGCATTTACTAAGTCCTCCAAACTAGTGATAAAGTGTGCTCTAAGTTAATTTTACCAATCCAAGGCATCACTGGTGAGGGTTTTAGTAAAGAGTTTGGTATCAAAAAAGGTATTTAATTTGACCCAATCCTTTTAAATATGTACAAATGTCTTAAGGTGAAGGGTAGGGTGGGTTGATCCATTATAAAAAAATTGTAGGTGTTATACCTCCAATGTCAATGCTATCAATTTTGGAGGTAAGAGGTTCATTTTATAAAATTTTAGTGACTTTTTTTACTAATAAAGATTGAGGAATGAGATTATCTTGATAATCTCAAAGAAGAGGAGGAACACTTTGGTTATGTGTACCACTAGCCATTGGTTGAGGACTTGATTGAAGATTAATAATGCGGTTTTGAATTCTCATCATTTGATTCATATTATGAGCTTGGAATGTGTTTATTTGATTGAGAGTTTGTAAAAATAGTTGATGAGTTTTATTAGTGTTATTAAAATAAGTAGTTTTAGTATTTGTGTTTGTATTAGTGGCTTGGGTACCACTATTAGTGTCGATATGAGCTTGAGAAGAGATATGATAGTTGACTCACTAGTGGAAAATTTTTATTGTGAATAAAAAGATGGATTAGTAAATGGTAGAGAAGAAGAAGCACTAGAATCATGAGTGCCTTGGGTAGAAAATAATGAACTAGTGGAAGTATTAAGGATAGTGGATTTTATAAGAGGCACACTATATGTAGAACCTACATTGTTAGTTGATATACTAGGCATGGACGTATAAGAAGTTAAATAAGAAGATGTCATAGCATAAGGAGTCAAGATTTAAGGAAGAGGTTGTCAAGTAAATATATTGCTACTTGTAAATATAGTTGAGAAAGTAGGATAATGAGGTTCTTTAACTTGATAGCTAATCATGAGGTTATAGATGGTGGGAGGATCCTTTTCTCTATGTTGAGAGAATTTCATGATAAAGAAAAGAATTTTAGGAGTATACTACAACTCAAGTTGATCCTCTAAGAGAAGAGAAGGGTTTTTATACAAAGAGGTATGAGGAGGGGACCCATAGTCCATCATGTGGGTTAAAATATGAATAATACTAGCATTTATGAAAGGAACCCTACTTTGTTATGTGATAACCTATTAGGATTGATACATTCTATCATGTTTGTTGACTAAATTTTAGAGTTATCACCAAATACAAAGTCCATGATGAAAGGAAGAAAGGTAAGATGAGAAATCAAAGAATAAAAAAATGAATGATAACAGTTGTAGGTCAACCTAGTCAACATAGTGCAAAATAAGGACTATAAGATTGTACTAGGTCCACAATATCGACTCCGTTTAGCGAACAGTGACTAGAAGAAAAAGGTAAAGTGCTATAAATAATAATACATTGACTAGGTCAACCTAACACAATATACAGGGGTTGAAAAAGATACTAGGTCAACAAGGTCGACCTAGCATAGCAAATAGGGAAGAATTCAAGGATGATAACAAGTTATGAACTAAATAAAGATAATTGTAATTAATGTAAGAAAGAAGTAAGTATTGAAAGGGAAATAAATAGTTAATTGAATTGACACTGGCTAATCCAATTGATGTGCATAAAGAAAAATTAGCACCAACATTCACTATTTCAAGATTTTGAACACATAATTGATCAAAGAGCAAGAAAAAAACTTGAAAGTAAATATAGTTACTTGGTAAATCTAGAATGTTGATTAAACCACTAAGAATGATTTTAAGTGTAAATGGAAATTGGCTAAAAATAAGGTACTAGTTAACAATATAAGGATAATTTTAGGATAAAAGGGAATATAGTGGTAATGATATAGGCTTGATATTAGGGCCTACCCCCTCAATTCAAACACCTTAGGGATAAGGGTGTTAGGTACTTAACCAAAATATACCGTTAACCATGCTATATACTTGCCCAAAGTATCAAGTCGACTTCCCCCTTGGTGGTGAAATCTAGGTAGGTTGGCCTAGGTAGTAAAAATTTAAATGATTATTGATGTTTATGTGGTTTGGCTATGTTTACAAAAGAATAGAAATAGTTCAATTAAATAATTAATTAAAAATCCCCTAATTAGACTATGTGAAATATTATAAGCATGCAAACAACTAAACAAAAGATGTGATTAACATATATGGTTAATTTCAACTTTGAAACAAGGTATAGTTTAGAAACTATATAGATAATTATATAGAATAGGGTCAACATGGTTGAACTTGTACTAATGAATAAAAGTCTAAAAATGATCTAGGTTGGTCAGGTCAAACTAGTTATTTCAAAAAACACAAAACATAGAACTCGATCCATAGGGTTGACCTAGTTTATTGTGTAAATTTAGTTTTGAAGACTGTAAATTATGAAAATAAAGTAGAAAAGTAGAAAAATAAAGAGGAATAAAAATTACCTAAATGGTTTAGATATGAAAATGAGAAGATTGTTGATCAAGAACCTTGGACAAAACTATCAAAAACCAACAAACTAGGTCAAGATGGTCAATTAAGTAATAAAAGAACTTGCTAAAAAAGTTCTAAAAATGCACTAGGTTGACTTGGTCAACCTAGTAGTCTAGACAAAAAGTCTAAAAATAGGTAAAAATTTTCACTGGGTCAAGCTAGTTAATTCAGTTATTTGAATAAAATTTTGCAAGTTCTAAAACCTATATTGGGTCGATCTAGTTGAGCTAGTTACATATTCTTGTAAAATTGTGCACAAAGATAAATATAATAGGTCAATAGGGTCTATCTAATATAGTAAATATATGATAAAAATAATTATGAATAGAAATTAAATAAGTGAAAGAAATCTTACAAGGGTTATTTTCATTTTGGGTTCACTAGAATGTATGTAATCATAAATACAACATGTCCATAAATCAATCTAGGATTGGATGGGATAGATCACACCTATACTTATGATTGGGTCTATATAATTGTTGAGTAGGAACATGTCCAATGTGAGGATCCACTAGACTTGATTAGGGGATCACTTTTCACAACACACGATGTGAGATAGGGTTTCAAATCCTATAGTCTAACATAATCACATAACAACCCTAAAAGATTATTTTGATTTAATATTTCACTAATATAATAACAATAAAAGTAAATCTAATCTAGTGTGCACCAAATCTTGTGGCACAAAATGGGCGTTATAAAAAAGAAATAACAAACAAGTAAACTTAACATGTATAAAATACATATACTCATGTCAATGTATATGAAATACTAATACATGGAAGAGAAGAATACAAATTCTCTATCTATCTATTCTTACAAAGGAGTAATAAAATTAGGAATACTTACCTTTGAAGATGAACCCACCAAGCCTCAATCTCCCCTTTGTCCAAGGTTCTTCACAAGAGATTGTCATGGTATGTAAGATTAAATAAGATAAATCATATCTAGGCTGCAAAACCTATCCAAGAATCCAAAATACTTATCCATAAGATGAGATCAAAGATCCAAATAAATATTGACCATTAAAGCTTTATTCCCCAAGTAGAATGGTCAATAGGTAGATGTTTTTTTTCACTTCTTCACTTTAATTCTTCCCTCTTATAAAATGGTTGTAAATGACCTTATATATATACTAGTAACTTACTATAAAAACTATTAAGAATGACGACTGTGATAGGTTTACCTAGCACTTTTTAGGGCTAAATTTCTAAGTATTTGGTAGGTTAGCCAAGAGGCCAACAAACTGAAAGAGAGAAAAAGTCCCAAAATTATACTAGGTTAACCTAGTTGACCTATCTAAACCTACAGGTAAAATGGGTGATAAGGAAAGAAATGAAGGATAAAACACAACATATGATGGGAATAGATAGGAATAAGAAGAATAAGATTAGGTATAATGGTTTCAAAAGGCTAGAGTGTGGATGACTAGAGGTAAGAAGAACATCAATATTATGAAGCACCATTGGTCTACCCATGCCTATCCTAGTGCAACCCTTAAGGCATGCACTCAGACATATTAAGACTCGGTAGGTTCCTACAAAATACAAATTGTTAATAATAAATAAAATTAAAAAATATTATGTGTATACACACTCAATCACTCTAATACATGTCATCGAATAACTCTTAATTTTTTTAGCAATTTACATAGAAAATTAGTTCTAAATTTATTAAAAGGCTAGGGTGAACGTGCATTTTTTCACCTTAGGGGTGAATATATATCTAAAAATTTGAATTTTTACTCCTTGAGGGCCTGTAATTCAATTTTACACACTTTGAGAAGTGTATTTTCACATCCATGGTCTATTTTATATGTCATTTGATACTATGCATCTTATGTTTTTGTCATATTATAACCAAACTATCCTTGTGGTCCTCCCCTAAGACCCATTTAACAACAAAATTTTTCAAAATATATCCCACGTTTGTTCAAACGTGCATATTAAAACTCACATTTAGGCTAGAAATGTGTTGTTTTTATTGTATACACCTAAATTCATCCACTTCATTTATCTTCACTAATATTACTATTAGTTGATAATAATTCCACTTATTTCATTTAATCACATTTATCTCTCCTAATTTTGTCCTAATACCACCCCTTTTAGTCATTTATATAATATCCTCTTTCATTATTATTCATTCACTAACCTTATATTATCACCACCAATATATTAATTTTTGTAATCATGTCTTATCCACTACCTAATCCCACTTATCTATTATTTTGGAATTTAAAATTTCCATGACTCACCTACCCACCTACCATAGTCTATCTCTAGTCTCTCCTACATCCTTAGTCTTTAATAACCTATCTAATCACCTATCCTAATCCCCTACTAATATTTCTTAGACATAATGAATTCTAGAATTCTCCAATTCTAGAATGCTCTCTATCTTATCCCTTTTCTCTTTGTAAGCCTCTATTCTAGAGGCTTTTAAGGAATTTTTAATACTTTGGATAATCCTCCACCGTGGATACTCTTAACACAAATTTGAATACTGGCCATTGATCTTCCCTCCATGGCCCATTTAAACCAACCATCCCTCTATTGCCACAACTAACCAAATAGTGTGCAAGAAATCCATTCTAGATCAATTCATCCATTTATCAAGCTATCCATGAATCCATGCAATCCAACATAAGGTCGAAATCATGCAAAAAAATTGAGTCTTTGGTATGCAATCCATAATCTAATCTCCTTCCATAATCAATGTATTTTTCTTGTTTTGCATCTTGTTTCAAGCATTTAAATTTAGGATATAATGTTAGTTTTAATGTCTATTTTACTTGAATTATAGTCTAATGACTCTAAATTCTGAATTAGATTTATTTTTTTGGTATTTTGGTTAGTTTACATAATCAAATCTCATTTACTCATAATTATCATCTTACATTTAGATACAATAGTGGGAGACCGCTTTTTTAACTAACCTGGTGTGTTGAGTGTGTGTTAATCATTATTATAGGTTAGATTATAGTCAATTTTGGGCTCAAAATTTCAAAAATATTGTATTCTAGGTGAAGTGTAGTATAGTTATACAACTTTCAATTTTGAAGAGGCATTTTTGTAGACTCTATCTAAGTTTTTGACTAACTACTAACCTTGACTGCTAACCATGACTATTTTGGGTAGGTTTATGACTTATTAAGAAATTTTATTTCACCAAATGATGTTTTGACTCTCAAATGTGGTTTTTCCTTCATGCAATGTGATTTTTATTTAATCATAAAATCACTAATATAGATCTATCATTTTGATATCTTACAATTTTTATACTTCTACAAACTTATTATCTGCTTTCAAGAAAGGGAGATTTTGGATTAGACAAACTTGTTAACCATGGAATCACCTTTTTGAATAAAATTTGAAATACCAAGTATTGATAGAGGTGGTTTTGAGATACATATGCAGTTTTGCCTCTATCAAAGGTAATTTTGACTTAGAAAGTTTAAATAGTACATTCATCTAGTTAGAGTTTAGTATAACCTTAAATACTCATATCATTCTAATTTTTTTTATCATTATATAAATAAATTTATCATTCTATAAATAAATTCGGAATTTTTATCTTTTTATAGATAATTTAGTCTATTCATAAAGCTTATTGTTATTCAAAACTATAGGTTAAAAAGAGTAGTATTTCTACCTAGAATGAATTTTGAATATAAATAGTCAATTTTGAGTAAAACTAATCAAACAATATATTTGTCTAGTCAAATATCAAATATGGTTTTATTTTAACCATTCTTTGAAATCTATAAATATCTTTAACTTCATTTTACATTTTTTTCATTTTTACTATTAAATCTGTTGTGTTTCCCAAAATTGGAAAACTAGACATTGCGAATTACAATATTGACTTAGACATGTGTTATAGCATTAACCACAATAAATTTTTCTTAACCATGTAGTTAGTATTAATTAATAACTTGTAAACCTTCATATCATGAGTTGTGTTATTATTTTGGAATTGTGGTATTGCCATGATATCTATTATTTTTTCTTAACCACATGGTTAGGGATAACTATTAGTCAGCAAAATTTCACATTGTAAAGTTGTGGAATTGCTTAGTAGTTATGGTATTACATATTATGGAATTAGTTTGGAATTAACTAATTGTGCATCCATAGTTTTGGTCAAGCCAATTTTAATTTTACTTTTTGTTTTCCTTCAAAAATTGTTTTTGTTGAGTGTTTCTTTTTAGATCATTTTTTCTAAATTTTGAGTCATTCCAAGGGTTCTGTAAATCCCAAATTATGTTTTTCATTGGGATAAATTCCCCTAAACCCCATAAGGGGTACTTCTCATTTACCCTATTAGGGTGTGATGTGCCCAAACCCCTGCATCATGGCCCTTCATCTAAAGAAGTTATACCACAAAATATTAATTTTTTTAGTATTTTTATTCTGGCTTATTTAACTAACATTTTGTCTCCTATAGGGGTAAATCTAGTGGTAGTTTTAGTTTACTGACATCATTTCTTGTAGGTCATATTTTTTTCTAATGTCTTAAATTATAAGTTTCCCCTCAAGATTACCAATTAAAGATAGTAATTGACTACTTTGCAGGTTGATTTTTAGGTATTATTTTGGCATCTTGAAAATAATTCTATATATCTTTGTATATATCACATCTAAATTAATTAGTTAATATTATTTTTTTCTACTTGTGTCTTTCCTGAGGGTTACAGTGGTGTATGCTATCCTCCTTTCATCCTTGTAGAGATTCTTGGAGGATCAAAAACCATTAATAAACCCTGTAATTTTTATTTTTTATGGGAAGCATGATATGAAATTCACACCCACACACTTTTCATAGTCTTAGAGGGATATTGATTGTGGATTTCACCACCATACATTAATCCACACTTTCTATACTGGTAAAGTATAAATATTAATTAAAATAATCATTAGGCTAAGTGGTTGACCCCATATAGGTCTTCCATGAAAGTGAAGATTATATCTATAAACCAAGCATCAGATAACACCCTACATGGAATTGAGCCCCATTTTACCTAACTTATAGTAGGGCACCCATAGATAGCCTATATAGTTTAGCTTAAAACCTTTCGATTGTAATAAGAAACTTAATACCAAAGTTAGTATTGGTTTCTAAGTGACTATCATGTGCATATATATTTGAGAGGGTTTGAGATATTTTGTAATGGGTCACTAACCTACAGCCTCACCCACGACATAATTGGATGGTGTAGTAATTGAGTTACACACCCATAAGTTTACTAATCTTAGGATTATGGTTTGCTTACTTTGGCTTGTGTCATGTTAGTCTAGTGTTGTTTGTGAGTTGAATCAACCTTTCACCCAAACCTATACATAGATATCTAGGATCTCTATATCATCATCTTGTATATCCCCATTGCCCATATTATACATTGATAGACTTATTGTATATCTTTATCTACATAACCCATCATCATATATTGTATAATATTGAGCATCCTATTACATCATCTTAGACATATCTTAATATGATTTATTTTGACATCTTTGTCATACAATATTTATCTTATCATCCCCATCTAGTCTAACCCTATCCCATATTATCCCATCTTCCTATTATTATCTTCTTAGGTCATACACTTGAGAAATCTTACATCATAAACCTTATTCTAAACTCAATCCCATCATCATTGATCCCTCTATTTATTCCCATAAACCCTTAATAACATAATATTATAACCTATCTTACCTTGATAAAATTGGTATAAGTCTTGAGATGGTCTTCTTATTGTCCTCACATATCATCCTATCACTCTAGTCCACTGTCATCTTTTCTATCACTCGTCACTTGGCCAGATTTCATATTTGGTCAATAACTTGTTAGAAACCTCTCACTTCATTAGTTTAAATCTATCATCCAATCATCATCAATATATTCATAATCAATCTAGTCATCTTGCCTATTCACAACTAGCACCCATCATATTATCATGTTACTAATTTGAGTCTAGGCACTAGTTGAATCCCAATCCTTTTATGAGATTGAAAATTAGGCATTATGGATAGATAATTAACACTTATTTCACTATTAGTGTGAAATTTTATCCTAGTCTTATATCATATTCCATTTAGTCTATCACATCTTTATCATCACCTATCGTACTAGCCCAATCATTCAAAATTACTTTATTTGAAGACCACTTTTTTATTCAATCCCTAATCTACCTTCACATTCCCATTTTTTAATTTTTATACCTTTCATACATCATCCACATAAAATTATTTATACCCTATTCTTTTATAATAATACCTATTTTCCAACAAGGATGAGATCATTTTCTATTCCCTAGAAATGGGTGCTCACCTACCTTCCAACCTCAATCCCATCAAGCCTAAATCAATGTCCCATATCCTTCCACATAAATAATACCCATATACACCTAATTTATTTACTATCTCACCATAATTAACCCCATCATCTATTCACCATAAACATAATCCTTACACAAGTGATAAGGTTACCCTATTTAATAAGTATATCATGGCCAACAACGATGAGTACCTTTTACAGATATCGGAGATGGGTGCTTGCCTTCTTAAGGATTTTTAACCCCTAATCCTAAGGTAAAATATCAATTAAGTTCCTCATTAACACTCATCTCCATCTAGTTCTAGTCCTCCATCAACTATTCTTAGTCCTAACCATGACTTTCCTAGTAAAAATATTTCCTTATTTAATAAGTATATTACTGAAAATAAGGATGCAATCCTATTATGGATATTTTATATGGGTAAAAAACTTTATAAATGTATTACCCCCATGAATTTATCCTTTCCTCTAGTTAATACCCATCCACCATTAACTCCTTCATTTACCAATAATAGTCCATCATAAATCTCCCATCCTACTATAAATGGAAGCCTAGCTTGTCAACCTCATCTAATTCTCTACCTTACCCAAATTTTATGACACAAACATCACATGATTACACTTATAAATTTAAAACTTATAAATCCAAAATTATATACAATAAAAATACCCCTCTCCAAATATCCACATAAGCCCTATTTTGTAAATCGAGGTCTATGAACATGATTGTGTACCCAAAAAACAAAACCTATATATTTATTTAAACATGTGACCTCATGGTATCAAGATGAATGATTTTGTGTATACCATAAATTACCTAGGCATTATATTAATATGTGTCACCCCTTTATATATTATATCAAAAATTTAATTGATAATGGCAACATTGACATTGAGGGCAAATCTAATGCATCCACCCCTGGGAGTGTGTAAAAGGAGGTATGAAAATAAATTATTACTATGTATGATAAATATTATTACATTATCAAAAAATTTCATGAATATAATCCTATCCATCCCACAAAAATCCTAATCAAATGATCCATATGTCTTATTCACTTCATATCCCCCATCTTCATAAATCCATTAAACCTAAAACATCTACTCCCAAACCCAAGGGGAAAGAGGTATTTTTAGATAAAAATGCTATCCAATAGGACTTTTTTAGGGATATTATCAACAAATAATATTTTATAAACATCACTTTAACAAAATCCCTATTAGAGTTAGAATCATAAAGGTTAGGATCATGTTTGACACCAACATATAAATTAGAACCCACATCATAAGCATCATATTTTTTAGAATAATCATCCTTTTTATATAAAGAAATTCATGTCAAAACCTATATATTTAAGGATTATTTTAATTTTAATGTTGGCTAGTAAAAATTCATGGTTCTTGATATATATTAGGATGATGTAATTATAACATAATTCTTGGATGCTTTATTAGTTGAAGATAACCAAGATAGATATGACTCAGCCTTAGATGTTAATTATATAAAGAGTAATAGTGATCCTTTGAGATTATTGAGGAAACTTTATTTGATGATGAGGATATGTATCTTAGTAGCTTTTATGAGGACTATGCTACCCATCATTCCCTTCATCCAAACCTTTCACCACACATACCAAATCATCCACCTTCTATTAACATTTTATCAATCCCATTGCTTGAATGAGATAGATAAGAACATGAATCATTAGATTCCCCTCAACATGAAAAATATTTTACCAAATCCATAAGGATCCAATCCAATGATCAATTAATCTAGTCAAATAAACTAGTCAAATATGATCAAAAAACAATCAATCAAACTCAATAAGAGATTCATAATCAACCACATCAAAACACATGATCCCCTAGTACACATATCCTTTAAGTGCTATGAGGTCATCCTTGTTGAAATCATCATTAAATATTAATTAAAATATCAATATCCTCTAGTGAATCCCATAATCAGGCACTAAGAGATAATAATCCTCCATGTCTAGAGTCAAATACCCCTAGTGAAGCCTAATTATAGGCACCAAGGGTAGTCAAAGTTAAATCTAATAAAAAAATATCAAAAATCATATGGTTTATCACCCTTATAATAATTATATCAAATATAAATAAATTAATAGGGTCTTGGATACCTTATCCTCATGGAACCAATCAAAAATGTCCAACCCACCATTTCCAATGGTGTATGAAACTGTTGAACCCCATTTTGCTTCCCTTCTAGTCACGTTATCCCTCATAAATATATCACTCATTCACAACCTATTCCCCACCATAAAAAAGACATAATATTATATTTACCATATTCTAAATCTTTTAGAAATTATGTCTCTTGTAGGGGTTACAAAGACACTTGGCTGAGACATCCATAGGATGTTAAATGAAGATTCAATGAATGTCACAAACACATTAGTGAATCTAACATTCAAAAAGTGATCTTCACATCACATATTTGTAGAATAGTTATTAGTTGAAATATGAAGAAAGAATATTCATCTTTTATCTCATGTCACCCATATCCAATAAATCAATATTCCATCAATAAATTTAAAAAATAAAATAAAAAAAACATTCATCCAATGGTGGAGACCAGTCTTCTAGCACCTTGGGTAAGTACCATGATGAAAAATGTTTTTTGGAGTCATGATAAAATAATCTATATTATCCATTAAACCTCACCACTTTGGGGTAAAATCCACTAAATTTATAGTTATATCCTATGTTATTTACCAACCCCATCAATGTCATAGTCCAAGCATCTTTATATATCATGTCCATCTATCCTTTATCCCTATCTAGTCTATCCTTCCTTCCCATATTTAGTTTCATAAGGGAGTAGATTATGTATCAATGAGTTTTTTATAATCATCTTTGAATATCCTCTAATGCACACTTAGGAAACTATATGTTTGGTCCTTTCATGATGTGGTCATTGATGATCCCTAGTTCATTCTTCCTTTATCCTCATCACATTTTTTGCATCATAGTCATCCTTGTGTCATCCCATCCAACATTTCATCCATCTTAATCCCATTTTATAATCTTGGTATTTACTTTGATAGTAACTCTATTTTATATATTTTATATACAATTCTAACATTCCTAACAAATGAAATATGTCAAAATTCCAAATAAATAACAAAATGTGGAAAAATCCAAAAATATTCCATGATGTCTTGTCTTATGCCTATTCCCCTATTCGAATCCATATCCATGACCTTCATCCTCCATAAATCTCATCATAACCATTCCTCATACTATTGTATTCCATCCCCTATTCCCAAATAATGGGAAAATATCATTCTTAAATGATTTAAGATTGACCTAGTCTCATGTCATAAGCCTCTCATATTAGATCATGACATGGTCAATCCTCAAGTTGACTAACCCCTATGTTCTATCCCTAATCTACCACAAATATATACCCCTATCTAAATAATAATTATAATCCACATCAATGGTCTACTTAAAAATCCATATCCTTATCAAAATCCTTATCCTAATCTTAGTCCCTCTTCCATTCCAAATCAATATCCTTATCCAAATCCTAATCATTATCAAAGTCAATCATCTACTCTAAAATCCATATTTTTATAAAAATACTTATCCTAATCCTAGTCCCTCTTCCACTCCAAATCAATATCCTTATCCAAACCCTAATCCTAATCTAAGTTAATCATCTACTCTAAAATCCTTATCCTCATCCTAGTCCCTCTTCCACTCTAAATTACTATCCTCCTAATCATAATACAAGTCAATCTCCAAAATACATATCCTTATCAAAATCCTTATCCTAATCCTAGACCCTATTCCACTCCCAATTATTATCCTTATATCCTTATCTTTGTACAAATCCTAACCTTATTCAATCATCCACTCCAAGTCCATCCACATTTACAACATGCTCATCTTATTCACGACCATTAGAGAAGATATTATGACACTGAATATTTATTATTTTTCATGTTTTTGACTTGATTTTATGTCTTTTATCATGTATATATGTGATTATTTTATGTTTATCTATGTTTGTTTTTAGTCTTGCATCATATATCTTTTATCTATTAGGAAATGAAATAGGATGATATTCTTACACCAACATGGATATAATTATGATTCTAGGTGCTCTATAAGATGTAAAGCTAATTATTTGCCTCCTTTTATACATTTTGGCATAATGTCCTCTTAGTCATACTTATATCATGGGGCATATTACCAAGTGTTATATTTATTAGATTAATTAGAATATGACAAGACCATGTCATAGCAATAATGGCTTGATAATGGACTAAACTCATCATTTATCATATCCTCTATCACTTTCTGAATCATCTAATTGCCATATTATCCAAATCCACTCATCTAATATCCAATAATTCCTCTAAGTCATTTATCATCGCTTCTATATCATCTAATCAATTATTAATCCACTCCCTAGTCTATTGTATCATATATCATCCATGTCTTAAATGTCTTACTATCATCATCATCATCATCATCAAGTCAAAAATACATTATCTTAAGTTATTTTTAGACTATATAGGTAGTATTTGGCCATTTTTAGTGCCTAGGGGTAGCTCAACCACTAACATCAAATCTTTCATTTCATTTTTGGTCACATAGTCATAAAACATCTTCTCTCTCATATCCTTCATCATATTACTCAACTTTATCCTTGAGCTACAATCACAACTAATATTATCCAATAAGTCTTATCATGGCCTATAGACCTCCTTTACATGTGACATTCCTTGGGATACATAGAAATATTTCATCCTTTTCTCTTATCATGTTAAAGTTGATTCTCATTTAAGATGCGTTGACAACAGTGACATAGTAATGTATATTCCCTATGAATATGTATTTTCTTAGGGCATCATGAATTTATAGATAACATCTTAGTTTGATTCCATCTTCTTCATCATCTATCTCAAATTTCATCCCATCACCTTATTCATTCATCACATCCCAACCCTTATTTTTGAGAGTCCATCCATCTCATTCTTATTTACATGTCCCATCAAGGGGGCATCATATCTATTAACATCATTTATTAACATTCATTAATGAGTGTCTTTATTTTTTGAAATACCTTTACTCTTTCCACTTAATCCATTCATAATTCCCTTTCATAGAGGGGGAAAATATATACACATAAATTCACTTGCTTTATTTATCATCACTAATATTACTATTAGTCTACACTAATTCTAATTATTTTATCTAATCAAATTTATCTTCTAATTTCATCCTAATATCATTCCTTCCATTCATTTATATAATACCCCATTCATTATTATTCATTCACTGACCTTATATTATCTCTACTAATCTATTAATTCTTATAATCATGTGTTATCCACTAATTAATCCTAGTTATTAGTTATTTAGCAATTTAAAATTCCAATGACTGACCTGCCCACCTACCCTAACCTATTCCTAGTCTTTCCTACATCCCAAGTCCTTAAAATAAATTACTAATCTTGATTATCCCTAATGGATTATAAAATTATCCAATTTGTTACATCTTGATTCCTCACCAAGTAAACTATTTGATTATTATTGGATATTTATAGTTGATAAATTTTGATTTAGGTAAAGTTTAAATAAGATTTGAGATTTATGTTGTTATGGGATAGAAGGATATTATTTATGTTATTTATATGAGTTAGTTGTATTATATATGTTTATATTATGAATGTGTTTATTTATTATTTTAGCTATATTTTAAGAAGTATGTTTATCATGATACTATGGTCTAATTACTCGCTTGTTGTGAGGTTGAACATTGGAGAAATCACCCCTTAGAGTATGATAGAGGGATAACATAACTAGAGATGGTGACATAGATAGAAAGGTTAGAGGATAAAAAATAACTTTCTATAACCCTACACACACCATATTAGAAACTACATGTTAAATGCATAATCTAAATATTTAATGTTAGCACATTCCCTATGTTATCTACATATAGGTCATTATATATGTGTCAATGTTAGTTAAAATTTATTTTTAGATGGTGTAATCTTGTGTGATTTCATGATTATATGTATTTATGATTTATCATGGTATTCTTAATTATTAATGTTTTAGAAGAATGCAAATTTGTGCAAATAAGTATCTTAAACTATCATTAAACCTAGACATTGTTTGGAATGTATTGCCAATTTATTAATAAAAGACAAAATGCATTGACCAAATTAGTGGGTTGATTATTTTTAAACCACTATATAGATTATTGTGCTTTAAAAATATTTTAGAAGACAAAATTAATTGGATTATATAATATGACCTTGGTATTAAAATCAAATAAATAAATATGATAAATAAAATCAAATTGAACCCAACATATTTGGGAAAATAAATAAATCAAAAGTAATAAAACTAATAAAAATAAAAACATAAAACATAAAACATAAAAAAATAATAAAAATGCAGCTTTGAGGTGAAAAAATGCCACAATCAGGGAAGAAAAGAATAAAAATAAAGTAATATGTCACAATAGAGGAGAATGAGAACTTATTCTGAACAAGAAGGTGTAGTAGTGAATGCAAAAGAAGAAAAGGAGTTTTGGCCTAGATTGAGTCTTTCATACACCTTAGATAGGTAGGTGTTGCAATTTAGTTTCTATATATATGGCAATTTATATTTTATCCAAACTATGTTTATCTACATTAAAAAAAGTTATAATGATACTAGAATAGGATGCTTTATGATTGAAGTGGTATATTTAGTAAATATATATACCCTCTATGAATTAGATATATCATATATGCAACACTAAAAAGGGGTAATCTATGTATTTGAACTAATATGGGTTTATATTCTTGCATATGGGCTTAATAAGAGTCTTAATATCTTGAATTTACAACCTTGAAGAATTATATTGAAATTGAAGTGATTTATAATGTGCACATGTAGTGATATCTTATTGGAATAACTATGGACTTATTATAATAGATATTTACATTTCCTTTTAGTGACTTATAAGTTATTAATCTTCTATATAGGTTTAAACATAGTAGAGTGATACATTACATCTTATGATATATATATATAACCGACAATAGTACAATAGGGAGTGTACTTACTTTTATAGTTTTTGCCTGTACAAAATAATGATAAACATTAAAGATAAATGATTTATAATGTAAAAAAATCTATGTATAAAATTATATAACTAAAAAAAATAGAAAACTTTAATAAATGAGGAGTGATTTGGGTATTATTATTTATTGTATATTGTATAATGCTAAAGGAGAAATCCAGTTGAATATTGCATCTTATATAGATGACATCTAAATAAATAATAACCACAATATTGGCTGATGTATTAAACACCTCTAGTTACATGTAGTAAAATACAATATTTTAAATATATTACAACATCAACATGGTAGTTACAAATATATTTGAAATTGGTTATTAGATTTAATATTTAAAAAATATATTTTTATCGAATAATAATAATGGTCAATTATTATTTATTATAGTTGAATTTATTACTATATAATTCACACAAATATAAATAAAGAACAACCACAATACAATGTTGATGTATTCATGCTCTAAGGTATGTCTAACTTCTCTCAATTAGCGTAGTAGATGACTATACTTTATTTAGATGTTGGTAAGTTGTGGTTGTTGTTAATATTATTTATGTTAAAAATGTAGTCTAATATCAAATTCCTATCTTAGATATATAATGACTTCATTCTATTAAATAATAGATGGATTTATGTTTGAAACATAATCCACATAGCATGAATATAACATTCAAAGAATACCATCAATAGAAAAAGAACATGTATAACATGGTGCAATGATTAAACTTTGGGAAAAGTGATTTGCACCTGCAAATAAGAATAGATGAATATATACATGAACATTATGACATGGGTGGATATGTAAAAAGTATTTAGTTCACCCATATATAAAAATATTCATCATTATGATATAATAATATGATGATAACATGATATATTATATATTATCTTGTGAGTGGTATATAACATGAATGTATTTCATTATTAATTAATACACCTATTCACATATTTCTTGAATGGTTCATATTATGTTTATGTTAACATTGCAATCATGTTTAGTTATCTATGTAATAAACAAGGATAATAGAATGAAAGACATATTAATATCTTGATTCACGTAGTATTCCTATACCATCATTAAGATGATATAAATATGGATTATGGTGGATACTTATTAGATAGATGAAGTATATAGGAATGTTTGTACAAAATTAGCTAAGTGTATACCCAATTATAACCTAGTGTAACCCTTTATTAGGAAAGGAATGTTTAATAGATAATGTTTATGTTATAGTATTTAGGTATATCCCTTATCATCAGTGTCCTCTAAATTTGTGTCACACTAATTGAGGAGTTATTATATAACCAATCTGTAGAGTGAGATGTGACTACGCATACTTGTGAACCATAGTCATATGATGATTTTTCTTGAGAATGGATGTACATATATGTATATGGTTATAAAGAGATGAATAGTATTATATAGTTTACAATGGGGTTTCACTATAATTTATGTAAATATTAGAGAAGATAGACATTTTTGTGGTAATGCTCCTATACTCCTACATGACTTATGTTATATTTGTGATTGATATAATTATATGATAAATACACACACACACAGACACACACACACACACACACACACACACACACACACACACACACACACACACACACACACACACACACACACACACACACACACACACACACACACACACACACACACACACACACACACACACACACACACACACACACACACACACACACACACACACACACACACACACACACACATGAGATATGAGGAGGCTAAGTCTATGCTTTGGTTATGTTTTGACCTCTAAGTAAAAATTAAGTAATGTATCTGAAGTACATAAGTGTTATACAATATATAATGATAAAGTAAAATCTATAGCATCATATGTAAATGGAATACATGGATGGATGTAGAGTTTAAACACATAAAGGAACCTTACAATTGCCTTATATGGTAGATTTGAAATAGAGGGTTTTCTTTTTCTATTTTAAGAACTAATAGTAAAATAATGAGAATGGAGTATTGTTATCGAGAGATCTATTGGATGTATAACTCAATTTATATCTTGATGATTCATGAATGTAATGATTATGTGTAAATATTATAAAAATCATGTCTAGTGTCATAAATGAGTATATATATTTACATAGAATAATAAAAACTTGTGTGTAGTATATGTTGTGAGTATATTATGTGTAAGTTTTTAGAGATACATAGCATATAGCATAACATCATGATATTTGCCTATATTTTTTGTTTATTTTGAATGCTAGTAAGTAGTCTAAACCTAGGATATACTCAATTGGTATAATATGTACTTGATTTCCTATTATTTAGGATTAAGTGACATTTGGTTCCTAAAACTGTAAAACTAGTTATTCATGATTGAGTAGTGTGATCATGTACAATGATATTTGATATTATGAGATGTCATAGGAATGTTTTCATTTGAAATTTATAGTCTAAATGTATTATATACCTGGGTGGTATGAACTATAATTATTATGTCTAAACTCACACATATGTTTGGTGGATTAAATATACACATGTTGGTTATTTCTCTGAATGGTATGTTTTATGACAGTTATTAGGGATTTATGTATGCATACATACAACCCTTGAGAGTACAAAAAATCTAGAATAGAATATTATGTGTTCATAGGAAGTGAGACTTTCTTTGTTATGTCTAGTTGCTTGAATATAAGCTTATCTTTCCATGGATTTATGACTGATTTTAGTAATTAGTAGTTGTGTTTAAAACACTAGACTTTGATAATATGGG
Source organism: Torreya grandis (assembly GCA_037957365.1). Lineage (NCBI taxonomy): Eukaryota > Viridiplantae > Streptophyta > Pinopsida > Cupressales > Taxaceae > Torreya > Torreya grandis. Next base: position 1,227,527 of record JARHVA010004316.1, on the reverse strand, counting down.
TTATCATAGGGTGTAGTATGTTGAAACTAATTGTGATAGTTATAATCTATACTTAAAAGTGTATTTTACCCTAGTAGTATAAATTGTAGTCATTATTTCTAGTATGAGATAGATAATAATGTGAGATTCTTTAATACATTTGATGGAATAAATATATGTTGTTAGGTTATCATATGTTTAACATGTTATGTGATATGATTTCTAGTAGGATGTAAATTATATGAATCTTTTTGTTATATTATGTTAAATAATATCTCATTGTTGATACTAAGTAAAGAGTGAGATGGATTTCACTAGCTTACTAGCATCATGATGCCACATGAAGACAATCTGATTAAGTGGTGTGTATAAATTTTGACAATCTATAGATTGTTATTATTTATTATTCTTAAAAACTTTGGCTGAAGTATGTCTGATGAAACATTATCATTTCATGAGTATTATTTACATGTACGTGTGATATATTGTAATAGAATGGTGTTTTTATGATACACTTCATGTTTAGTTTTAGAAATCAAATAACACATGGGTACTAGATTGTCTCTCTAGATTATCATACAGTCACTATCTACTCATCTATCAAGGGAGGGCCATTACCTGATGGGATTAGTTAGGGGGATCACTGGTCCATGATTGGTTTAGAAAAAAATTCAGGTGATGCTCTCCTTCCCCATAGGAGTACTTACTTTTGAGAGGACCCTTAAGATTTCCATTGATACTAGAGTTTGGTAACTATGCTCTAGAGAACCATGTATCTTATTTATGTACAATGTATTATATTGTATTTATTATCAAAAACATTATCTTGAGGAGTTGTAGTTATCTATTTATTATACATTAATAGAAATGGATATAGTCATGCACTAGCCGTGGTTGGTTTATTGTAATTACCTTTTATATTTGTATTATGATGTGTTTTATTATGCTGATAGTGATCACATATGTATAACATGGTATATTTCATTTATGACTACCTCACTTAGAGTATTTTGTATGATCACTAGTTAGATTCTCATGATTTAATATATTAATAGTATTTGTGTAAAATTTAAATAAAAAATCATGTATTTATAGGTAGACCCCAACAGGGTTGTTACATGTGGTCTGAGAGTTGTGTCTCAAACTCTAGGACCCAATGAGTCCATTGGCATTTTTGTTTATTTCTATTTTATATAAAAGGACAATAGTAAAAGGTTGTGTGGTACATTGATTGTGTACCCATAGTGGCATTCATACCCTCTTAGAGTTGTTAAAGGGTTTGTTTATTGACTTTTTCAATGGTGATGGTTGTAATTTATATTTGGTAGGAGTGTACATATCATATTTCATGAGTTGTGAGCAAGAGATTGCTACCATATTTTGATCACTTGGATTGAACACCTCGAGAGTGATTACATCCTTACTTGTTAACCAAGTCACCTATATCATTTGTGTTTTGTGTTGTGAGTATTTAAAAATCATGAGATGCTTCTCACTTAAGTTTATATGCATTATTTTTGTGTCTTATATAGATAAATCTTAGGATTGGGAAATCTTATAAGACCATTTTTATTTCGACACCACCTAATGCAGTGGGAATTCTCGTTGTAGTAAAATATAGTCATCTTTGTTGAGGACTCTAATGTATTGGGAGTTAGCTATTGAGTTGACACCCCATATGCTTATGATGATTAGGAAAAAGTATAGAGGTGAGTTTTTATTCTCCCACCTTCTTTTGACATCATTATAATCCACTGAATGGATTCATATTTTCATGATGTTGATTTAGTGTTCCCTTGAAAGGAAACTTATCTCTAAAATTTTGTTTTGAACTTATTCCCTTGAGTTCATGGGATAATGTCTTCTATCTATGTTAAGATAAAATTATAGGATTGGATGGATTGATGCATCTATGTGGTTACAATTTTCCTTTGAGTTGTTGAATTAGATTATGATACTACTCATAAAAGATTGGTAAGTGAGTAGTGATTTGGAAACTTTGGTTGTGGTGTTTAATTTTTACAATGTGAGGGTATTTAAGAGTTTTGTTGTTGAGATGTTAGAGCTCTAATTTCCACTTGTGGCTTTTTAGAGTCTCTATTTTATATAATATTGTGAACTTTGATAATGAGGAATGGCAAACCTTGAATTTATATTGGTTCTAAATTAAGGTTTATAAGTTGATTATAATTGTTATATATTATTTACCATTGATTAGATTGATAATTTTATATTTTGCTTAAATCATGTTGTTTTAAAAATATATTTATTTACTTTCATTAGGAGCAAGTAGGATATATGATTTACAGAACATCTTGGTAGTCTAAAAGGGTTGAGATAAACTTTTAACATTTTGAGTACTATCCAAACAAGTAGGAAAAAATTATCTTGCTTATTTTATATATAAGGTTGTAAGGAGGGTGTCATCCTTGACATTTTTATGTTATGCTAGTTTTAACATTATTTACATTTAACTATAAATATAATAAAATAGGTTATGTTGTGAAATATGATACTACTTGTATAAACTTAATATTTTCAAAATTTTATTGATTATTGACACTCCTTATCTTGCAAGAATCTATCGAGTCTAAATCTATCTGAGTACATGCCTTAAGGGGTGCATGGAGAAAGGGGTGGGAAGACCATTGGTTCATTTTAATATTTTTTCCCTTTTTCCACTTTCCATCTACACACTCATCTCCTTAAAACATTAAACCTAAGCTTATTCTTCTTAATCATACCCATTCTAGTCATTTTCCTCTTTCCATCCTCCTTTTCTTGCCTTAATTCTCTTTTTTATTGTAAATTTAACTAGGTCAACCATGGTTGACCCTATACAGTTTAGTGTATTTTTTAATTTTTGGGTTTGTTAGCCTTTCAACTGATGTAGCTCAAACCTAGTGAATCATTTTTGAAAACACACTAGGTCGACCATGGCCAACCCTATACATTTGACATTTTTGGAAGGATTTAGGGAAATATATACCTATGTTCACAAGTTAATTTGTAACCATTTGAGAATAGAGAAGGGAATAATAATAAGTGTGAATGAACATCTACTTGTTGAATATTCTACTTTAGGAATAAAGCTTAGGGTTCCATACTTGCTTTGGAGATACAAATCTTATCTTGTGGAGAAGTCTATTGGATGCATAGATATGTTGTGTATCCTAGAAATTATTTGTATTTATTATCCTTACATAGCACAACAATCTCTTGTGAGGTACCTTGGCCAAGGGAGAGATTGAGGCTTGGTGGGTTCGCTTTCAAGGTAAGTATTATTAACTTTATTTTTCCTTTGTAAGAGTGGATAGATAATGTAGATATGCTTTTCTCTTTCATGAATTAGGATTTCATATACATTGATATGAGTATATGTTTTCTATGTCGGTTTAGCTTAGTTGATTTTTTGTTTCTAACCCCCACTTTGTGTTACAAGATTTGATGTGTACTAGATTAGATTTGCTTTATTGTTTATCAAACATAGGTGAAATATCAAATCTTATGACTCTTTTAGGGTTGTTGCATGATTGTGTTAGAATGTAGGATTTAGAACCCTACCTCATGTGGTGTATTATGATAAGTGATCCCCTAATTAGGTCTAGTAGATCCCTATATTGGTTATGTTCCCACTTAAAAAATGTATCCCCAATCATAAGTGTAGGTATGATCTACCTTATCTAAGCCAAGATTGATTTATAGACATGATGTGTTTCTGATTATATATATTTTGGTGAACCCAATATAAAAATAAGCCTTGTAGGATTTATTTCACTTTATTTTATTATTTTTAGCATTACTTTTATCATATATCTATCATATTGGATTGACTCTGTTGACCCATTTTTAATATTTATGCATAGGTTTTCAATAACATGCAAATAGATCAAGTCAAACAACCTAGTATAGGTTTCCAAACTTATAGTTTAGACTACTAGGTCAACCCAATTGACCCTATACACTTTCAAGCATCCAAAAAATACACTAGGTCAACCATGATTGAACGTATACATTTTTAAGCTTCCACAATAGGTCCTTGCACAACCTGATCGACCTAGTTAACTTAATTAGTAGGTTTTACCATTATTATTCAAGGTTTATGATTATTAATCTTCCTCATTTACATCTTTGATCCACCAAGGTTCCCTTTTTATCTCCTTATCTTTTTCTTTTACTATCTTTCTTTTCACACTTTGCTATCTTCAAAACTGCCCCTGCATAGTCAACTAGATCAACCTTATCAACCTATATCTATGTTTTGTGTGCTATCTAAAATAACTAGGTCAACCCTATTTGACCCTGTACATTTTTAGACCTTGCATCTATAGTAAAAGTTTGACCCTGTAAACCCTATTCTATATTTTTTTCATATAGTGTCAAGACTTTATCTTGTTTCAAGCTGGAATTAATCTTGATATGTTATTAATTAGTTCACACCTTTATTTTCTTATTCATTGCATGATTAGAATATTTCATGTAGTCTAAGTAGAAGTTTTATTATTAACTATTTAGTTTCAATATTTATATTTTATGCACACATGGCCAAATCACATAATCTAAACAAGCACTTTTACATTTGTCTACCCAAGCCTAAACTACTTGGATTTCATCACCAAGATGGAAGCTAACTTGATAATTTTGTTAGATATAAATCATGGTTAATGGTATATTATGGATAAACACTTGACACCCTTATCACTGTGATGTATGAAGTGAGGGGGCAAGACCCAATACCAAGCCTATATCATTGCCACTATAGTCCCTTTTAGCCCAAACTACCTGAAACTATCCTTAGATTGTTATTTGATTCCTTTCTTTATAACCAACTTCCCATCAAATTTAAAATCATTTCTTGAATAATCTAATAAACTTCTTAGGTTGACCAATTACTTATCTCTTTACTTTTCAAGTTGACTGCTTGCTCTTTGATCAATTGTGTGTGTAAAAACTTGTATTAATCAACATTAGTGCAAGGTTTTGTTTTGTGTACTTCAATTATATTGGATATCATTGATCTAATTGACTTTTTGTTTCCTTTCAATTCTTACTTTCCTAGATTATCTATAAAAAATATCTAATTTTAGTTCATAACTTGCTATCAAACTTTCTCTTTTTTCCTATATATTATATTGGGTCAACCGAATCAAACCTATACCTTATTTATCCTCTATACACTATAAAATATCAATTGAGTCAACCTTGTACTATCTACAACCACTTTTACCTCTTTTTCTAGTCTCTATGCATTTTACTGGATTGACCTAGTTGACCCTGTATAGTTTTATTGTCACTATTTTTGTGAAAGGTTGACCCAATCGATCCTATACTATTTCAATAAATTCTTGATTATTTGCCTTCTCATCCTTTTTACTTTCCATTCATCATGAACTTTCTATTTGACAGTGACATTGAGTTTCATTCAATAGACATGATAAATCTTACCAATCCTCATAGGGTTTCCCATGGATAGAGCAGGGCTCCTCTCTTGGATTCTAATAACATTCTTATTTCCACTTGTATACTGAACTATGGGACCCATCCTAATACTTATTCATAACATAATATTATTTTTGCATTAGGTGATCAATCTTAGCTAGAGTATACTCTCGAAATACTCTTCTTTATTTCCAAATTTCCTCAACATTAAGGAAAATATCCTTATACCATTTACAATCTTATGATTAGTGGTCAAGTTGAATATCCTCATTCCCTTACTACTACATTATTAAATATATTTGGGGTCACCACTTTATTTCATACTCATCCTCTTCCTTTGATTATGACTCCTTCACATACCATGACTTAGTCTTCTCTAACTTCTTCCACCTTCATGCCTAGTATATCCACTAACATGGTAGGTTCTACATCTAGTGGGCCTCTCTTAAGATACTCTATCCTTAATCCATCTACTAGTGCTTTTTTTTCTACCCAATGAAATCATTCTTCTAGTACTTATTCCTCTAAACCATTCACTAGTCCATCTTTTGATACCTAAGCAAATTTTGCCACTAGTGCATCTCACTCTCATAATTATTTTTAATTTCCTACCAACACCAATAGTGGTACCCATGCCACTAATTCCAACCTTAATTATTATAATAATTCCAATAAAACACATTAAATTTTATTTAAAACTCTCAATCAAATGAATACATTTCAAGCTCGTAATACAAATCAAATGATGAGAATGCAAAACCACCTTCTTCAATTCCAATCTCATCTACACTTGGCGAACACATAACCAAAATGTTCCCCCTCATCCTCTTTTATATTCTCAAGGAAATCTCATTTCTCAACCTCCTTTGGTAAAAAAAAACATCAATCATCTACAGAATTAACCTCTGACCACTAAAATTGCTAACATTGACATAAGAGGTATAACACTTATAATTTATTATAATGGATCAACCAATCTCACCCTTCATATTAAGAAATTTAGAAATATTTATAAGGATTAGGTCAAATTAAACACCTTTTATACTACCAAGATCCTTACCAAAACCCTTACATGTGATGCCTTAGATTGGTATAATCAACTTAGACCACATTCTATTACTAGTTTGGAGGATCTAGTGAATGCTTTAGTGCAAGAGTTCCAAACTAGTGATCTTCTCCAAAAAACTTTGGCCCATTTCATAAATTTAAAACAAAATGATAATTAAACCACTAAAGCCCTTGTTAAAATATGGAAGACATTGTCAAACAAATGTGAACAGAACATAGATGATGACAATCTTTTTCATCTCTTTAACAATGCCCTCTTTCCTAAATTGTAATATATATTCTTTAAATTTTATCCACATACATTGGAAGAGGCTATTAACGAAAATGAATTTCAAGATTTACTTATTCATCAATTTGAGCCACCCCAACCTTCTTTGGGTTTTCATTTATTACTAAAGAATAAAAACCACACTATTATGAATGATGGTGTTGTATATTCTTATGATGTCATTCACAATGTTCAAGTTGTCATTCCTAACCAATCTTTGAAACCAGTTCCCCTTCTCAATAATATATTAATTCTCAAGTATCTTCACAAAATAAAATCAATTTTCACAAACCTCTATCCTTAGTTAAATGGCTTAAGCGTATACCTAGGCTTCTTCGATGAGAGCTTGACCCTATTCATCCTATGAAATCCTAGTATGATCATAATTTTTTTTGTTATTTACATTCTAGTTGGGGCCATTTTCATGAGACTTATGGACAAATTTGTAATTTATCAATGTATTTTATTTTTGGACCTAATTTTGATCATGATTTCATCATTCACAAGCATCAACAAGCTTATGAAATTACTTTTAAGGACTATAAAACACATGACAAATCTCAATCCTTAAATCAATCAAATGCTCATTGAGATATCTACAAGGACCCTCTTCCTAACAATCAACTAATTCAAGACACCCAAGACAAGCCCACCCATTCCACCAATAATGTATAAAGTCTTATTAAACCAAATTATGTAGATAATGTTGTTAGGATGACTAACATGCGAAGGGTGGTGGATTTCATTGATTCATAACCTATCTACACTCCTTC
>JARHVA010004316.1:1165000-1212500 GCA_037957365.1 Torreya grandis | reverse complement strand
ACCCCTTGCATTTCCTTAGAAAAGTGTGCATTTTTCCTACTTTCTTCTTAATTACTCTAAACCCATTTACTATATTTTTATTTAATACCCATAAAATATAAATTTGCCTCATTCTACAATATAAAAATGCTTAAAATTCAAAATTAATTAAAATTCACTTAAATTCAATACAAATTTCAAAAATTGGCTCGAGATTCTTAATTGGCTACCTATAATGCACCTATCGCTGCATCTGGAGCTTCTCCCTATCTATCCTATTTTATCCTCTCCATCCTATCTTGTTTTCTCTATAGAGTACTCATTGTGCTCCTTCACAAGTAAAAATAAAAAATGACTTGTCTTTTTCCCTATTTAAAACCCACTTTTTGCAATTCAAATTCTTCAATTATTATCCTACAGATTACTTATGTTACCTATATCTTTGTTTTTAATCATCCATTTTAAAAACCATAAAATGGGTTGGATTCATGATGATGTATAAAATAATTTCCACTATCATATGATTATTTTATAAAAAATTCAATTTTTGGCTATTTTTTGCACTAACTTATATACTTTTACCTAGTTTTTTCCACATTGGATGCCTTCACATCTCTTATAGTCTACTTCTTTATCTACAATATTAAGGTAAGTAAAGGTTTGTATTTTCTAATTCTATCCTTTCCTTTATCTTATTTTCTACTTAATACACTTTAATTAGCACCAACATTGTGTGTTATCATGTTTTATCTTGAAGCACCATCCCATGTTGCGCCTTAGTGACACATGTTGAGCTTCGAATGGGGCATATGTATACACATAATATTTTAAAATTTTTATTGATTACTATCTATTTATATCTTGTAGTAACTTGTTGAGTTTCAATCTCTTTGAGTTCATGCCTTAAGGGGTACACTATAAAATGGGTGGATATATCATCAGTGCTTTGTAAGATTGTTATCCCTTTTACCACTTATCATCTACACACTCATCTCCTAAAAAAATTAACCCTAAGGTTATTATTATTATTCCTACCCATTCAAATCATTTTCCTCTTTCCATCCTCCTTTCCTTTCCTTAATTCCCTTTTTTACTATCAGTTGAACTAGGTCAACCATGGCTAACCTTGTACAATTTAGGGTATTTTTTAATATTTGTGTTTGTTAGCTTTTTGGCAGACCTAGCTCAGACCTAGTGAATTATCCCTGAAAACACACAGGGTCGACCATAGCTGACCCTTTATAATAGATATTTTTAAAAGGATTTAGCATAAAATATTCATTTATATACAAGTTAATTTCTAACCATTTGAGAATAGATAAACAAAGAAGAATAAGTGCAAATAAACATCTACTTATTAACCATTCTACTTGAGGAATAAAGCTTAGGGTTCCATACTTGATTTGGAGATATGGATCTTTTCTTGTGGAAAATTATTTTTGATGTATAGATAGGTTATGTAGCCTAGAGTTGATTTTTCTTTGTTATCCTTATATACCACAACAATCTTTGAAGAATCACCTTGGCCAAGGGAAAGATTGAGGCTGAATAGGTTCACCTTCAATGTAAGTATTCCTAACTTTATTTATCCTTAGTAAGAGTAGATAGATAATGTAGTTGTGATTCTCTCTTCCATGCATTAAGATTCTATATACATTAATCTGAGTATATGTCTTCTATGCATGTTTAGTTTAGTTTGTTTTGTTTCTAACCCCCACTTCATGCCATAAGCTTTAGTGTGTACTAGATAAGATTTACTTTCTTTTTTATTAGACATAGGTTAAATATCAAACCTTATGACTCTATTAGAGTTGTTTCATGATCATGTTACACTATAGGCTTTGGAACACTACCTCACATGGTGTATTGTGACAAGTGATACCCTAATAAGGTCTAGGAGATCCCCATATTGGTCATGCTCCCACTTAACAAATTTATCCCCAGTCAAAAGTGTAGGTATGCTCTATCTTCTCCAAGCCAAGATTGATTTATAGACATTGTATATTTATAATTACATACACTAGTTATGTTTGGCTAGTGTTGACTTAATATCATTACATAATTATTTTATGATTTATATTATATGTATGTTGGTACATATGGAATTATATAAAATATAGTATTGATTTCTATGATCTATTAGTATAGAATTGTGATTCATTGAACCTTGTGAACATTTTAGAGATCATTAGGTCATGGAAACCTAAGAGAAGAATGGTAAATTAAGAACATGAGATGGGATTGGATCTTATTTAGTCTGACATTGACTTGGTAGTTATTGAATTTGGATCTAATAAGGTGAGCTTGTTGAATCTATAATTGTATAGATGAACTTAAATTTACTAAGTTAGGATCTAATAAGGGGATGTTGTCAAATCCAAGACTTTGTAGATAGACTTGTCAAATTCAATCGTATGCCCATTCATATGTATACTATGAAATGGATATCCCTTCATTTTTAAATGTAGTATGCATTATAAATGTATTATTTTTAGTTCTTATTCATCGCCATACTTGTCTAAAACCTATGTGAAGTAGTAAAAGTATTGACATGTTATACTTATTCAAAGCTACATAGAGTATTGATAGTATTAACTTATATATATATATATATATATATATATATATATCATTCTTACCAAGCTCGCTAAATACTTTTCTCTAGAATGAGAAAAACACTCTCTAGGTTGAAAAGATGTACAAAGGAGCTAGAAGGTTCTATGGGACTCTCCTTGGCCATTTGTTTTTGACTTTTATGATGATTTCATGTGGTTTTGGGAAGTTAGTGAAACTTTAATTGAGATGTGTATGACTTTTTGAGGTATTAGAAGTGGTCAGCCCTATAGCTTTTAGGCTTGTCTTGTTAGTTTTGGACCCTGAGGTGGTCATGATAGAACCAATCAAAGTAATTGACAATCAAAAAATTTGTTTACATAATAGGGAAATATCATACTGTAGAGTCTTATGGGACCAATGTTTTGAGAATAGTATTATGGGAGGACAATAATGAATTATATAGCCAAATATCACATTTATCTATTTGATTTGATACTTTATACTATGATATAATTTTTTGAATAATTATTTTAATTCAGAACTTATGTATGAATAAAAGTCATCTGGGATGATGACAAGATTTACTGGGGAAGGAAGTTACATCCTGATTCTTCACCAAGAAAATTATTTGATTATCCATGGATATTTATAGTTGAAAATTTTGGATTTGAGTAATTTTTAACTAAGATTTGAGATATATTTTATTATGGGATAGTAGGATATTTCTTATCTTACATGATTACATTATTATGAGTTAGATTGAGTGTATATATTTACATTATGAACATGTTGATTTGTTATTTCATATATATTTTATGAAGTATGATTATCTTGATATTATGGTCTAACTGTTGTGAGGTTGAATGCAGGAGAACTCATCCCTTTGAATGTGATGGAGGGAGAGCATAATTAGAGAGGGTGATTTAGATGGAATGTTAGAATATGATAGAGAACTAGATAGAACCTTGAACACACCATGTTAAAAAGTACATGTGAAATGCATAGTCTAAATAGTTAATGTTAGCACATTCCTTATGTTATTTGCATATAGGTAATTGTGTATGTGTGAAAGTTATTATAAATTTAATCTTAGATTATGTAATATTGTGTGATTTCATGTTGTTGTGCATTTATGATGTGTCATGGTATTCTTGATTATTAATGTTTTTCAAGAATGCAAATTTATTTGAAAAAGTATCTGGAACTACCATTATACCTAGATGTTGTTTGGAATGTATAGTTGGTTTCTTAATAAAAGACCAAATTCACTAACCAAATTAGTGAGTTAATTATTGTTAAACTACTATAGAGATAGTTGTTCTTTAAAAATATATTGTAATAAAAAATTAATTGGATTTAATTAATGTCACCTTGGTAATAAAATAAAAAAGAAATAAGTTAAATATAATCAATTTGGAAACTAAATATTTGTGAAAATGAATAAATCAAAAGGAATAAAACTATTTAAAAATATATATAAAAAAAAAAGATAAAGAAAACATAAAAATAAGAAAAGGGCAACTTTAAAGAGAAAAAGTGCCACATTCAAGGAAGAGGAGAATAAAAAGAAAGTAGTATGGCATAATAGAGGAGGATTAGAACTTATTCTGAACAAGAAGGTTTAACAATGAATGAAAAATAAGAAAAGGATGAGTTTTGGCCCATATTGAGTCTTTAAGACACCTTGGATAGGTAGGTGTTGTGGTTTAATTTCTATATTGAGTTGAATTATATTTTATCCAAGCTGATTTTATCTACATTAATAAAAATTATAGCGATACTAGAATAAGATCTTTTATGACTAAAGTGCTATATTCATTATATATATATATATATATATATATATATATATATATATACTCTCTATGAATTAGATATATCATATATGTATCCCTAATAAGGGGAAATATATGTATTTGAACCAAGGTTGGTTTATATTCTTGCATGCCAACTTAATAAGAATCTTAATTTCTTGAATATATAACCCTAAGGAATTGTATTGAAATTGTAGCAATTTAGAATGAGAAAATACAACAATCTCTTATTAAAATAGCTACACACTTATTAAAACAATGATTTACACTCCTTTTCAATTACTTATAAATTATTAATATTCTATATATGTGTAAACATAGAATAGTAATACATTACGTCTTATTATATATATATAATTAGTAATGGTACAATAGGGAATGTACTTACCTTTATAGTTTATACCTGTAGAAAACAATGATCCACCTTAAAGATCAACAACTTGTAATGTAAAAAAAATTTGTGTATAACATTAGATAAACAAAAAAATATAACTTCAATAAATGAGGAGTGATATATGTATTATTGTCTATTGTGTACAGTATAACGTTAAAAGAGCAACCCAGTTAAATATTATGTCTTATTTAGATGACATCTAAATAAATAATAATCATAATATTGTTTGATACATTATACACATATCGTTACATGTAGTAAAATATAGTATTTGAAATATATGACTACATCAATGTGGTAGTTAGAAATATATTTGAAATGGGTTATTAAATGTAGTATTTAAATACTATATTTTTATCAAACAAAAATATTGACTTATTATTCTTGAATATAGTTGAATATATTAATATATAATTGATACAAATCTAAAGAAAGAATAACCATAATACAGTGCTAATGTATTCATGCTTTGAGGTCTATCTAACTTATCTTGGCTAGCATAATAGATGACTAGCCTTTATTTAGATGCCGATAAATTATGGTTGTTATTAATATTATTTATGTTAAAGATGTTGTCTAATATCTAATGCCTTTATTAGATATATAATGGATTTATTCTATTAAATAATGGATGGATTTATTGTTGAACCATAATCTGCATAACACGAATACAACATCTAAAGAACACCATGAATAGAAAGAGATTATGTATAATATGGTGCAACATATAATATTTGGGAAAATTTATTTGTACCTATAGATAGAAATATATGAATATATACATGAATGTAGTGACATGGGTGGATATATAACAAATATTTAGTTCACCCATATATGTAAGAATGCAACGCTATAATATAATAATATGTTGGTAACATGATATACTATATAATATCTTATGAATGGTATATAACATGAATTTATTTCGTTATTGATTAATATGTATATTTAGATATTCCTTGAATGGTTCATATAATTTTCATGTTAACATTGAAATCATGTTTAGTTATCTATGTAATAAATAAGGATAATAGAATGAAAGACATATCAATATCTTGATTCATGTATTATTCCTTATACTATTAGTAGGATGGCATAAATAGGGATTATGGAAGATAGTTTTTAGATAGATGAAGTCTATACGAATATTTGTAAATAATTATTTAAGCATACACCCAATTAAAACCCAATGTAACCTTTATCAGGAAAGGAATGTTTAATACATAGTTTTTATGCTATACAATTTAGGTATATCATTGATCATCAATGTCCTCTAGATCTATGTCAAACTAATTGTGGAATTATGATATATCCAATCAGTAGAATGAGATATGACTACTCATCTTTGTGAAACATAGTCATATGATGATTGTGCTTGAGAATGGATTTACATAGATGTACATGTTTAATAGAGATGAATTGTATTATATAGTTTACTGTAGGGATATCACTATACTTTATGCAAACAATAACAAAGATAGACATTTTTTTGGGTAATGTTACTATACTTCTTAGTGACTTATGTTATATTTATCGATTGATATAATTATATGATATAAATATATATATATATATATATATATATATATATATATATATACATGAGCTACGAGGAAGCTAAGTCTATCCTTTGGTTATGTTTCGAACTCTAAGTAAAAACTAAGTAATGTATCTAAAGCATATAAGTTTTATATAATACATGGTGATAGAGTCAAACCTATAGCATCATATATATATAGAATAAATGGATATATGTAGAGTTTAAACACATAAATGAACCTTGTGATTGCCTTATATGATGGATTTAAAATAGCAGTTGTTTTTGTTATATTTTGAGAACTAATAGTAAAATAATGAGAACAAAGTATTATTATAGATATGACTATTAGCTATACAAATAAATTTATATCTTGATGAATCATGAATTTAATGTTTTCGGAAATATTTTAAAAATCATGGGTAGTGTCACAAATGATATATATATATATATATATATATATATATATATATATATATATATATATATATATATATATATATATATATATACATATATATATATATATACATATACATATATATATATATTTATATATATCTCATTATGTATGTATGTATATGTACATAAACATACATATACATACATACATAATGATATATATATATATATATATATATATATATATAGTAATTAAAAATTGTGCATAGTAAATGGTGTGAGTATATTATGTGCAAGTGTTTAGACATATATATCATATAGTAGTGCATCATGATTTGTGCCTATAAGTTATGTTTATTTTAAATGGTAGTTAGTAGTCTAAAACTAAGATATACCTAATTTGTATAATTTGTACTTACTTGCCTATTATTTAGGATTAAGGGACATTTGATTCTTGAAATTGTAAGACTAGTTATCCATGGTTGAGTAGTGTGCTCATACATAATTATATATGATATTATGAAATGTCATAAAATATTTTCATTTGAAATTTATAGTCTAAATGTATGATATACATAGGCATTACAAACCACAATTATAATATCTAGACTTACACATATGTTTAATGTATTAAATGTACATGTGTTGGTTTATTCTATGAATTGTATGTTTTATGATAGTTAGTAGATATTTATGTATGAATACATATAAACCCTAAGAGTATAAAAATGTTAGATTAAAATATTATGTGTTTCTAGGAACTGAGACTTTCTTTATTATGTCTAGTTTCTTGAATAGAAGCTTATGTTTCCATGGATTTATGACTACTTTACTATGACTGATTATGGTAATTAGTAGTTGTCTTTAAAACACTAGACTATGATAATATGGGTTGTCATAGGGTGTAGTATATTAGAAACTAACTTTCATAGTTAAAATATGTAGTTACAAGTGTATTTTACCTAGTTGGTATGAACTTTTGTCATTATTTTTAGTCTAGGATAGATAATAATGTGAGATTCATTCATACGTTTGATGGAATAAATGTATTTTGTTAGATTATCTTACTCTTAGCATGTTATGTGATATAATTTATAGTAAGATATAAATTATATGAATCTTTTGGTTATATTATGTTAACCAATCTCACATTTTTGATATTGAGTAAGGAATGTGATAGACTTCACTGGCTTACTAGCAACACCATGCTAGATGAAGGCAATATGATCAAGTGGTGTGTATGAATTTCGAATAATATATAGATCACAATTATTTATTATTCTTGAAAACTTTGGCCAAAGTATGTTTAATGAGATATTTTCATTTCATGAGTATGATTTACATGTATGTGTGATATCTTGTAATAGAATGAGTTTTATATGATAAATTGCATTTTTAGTTCTATAAATCATATAGCACACAAATACTAACTTATCTCTTTGGATTCCCACATCATCAATATCTACTAATACATGAAGTGAGGGACATTCCCTAATGGGATTAGTGTGAGGGATTTTTGGTCCATGGTTGGCATGGAAAAGTGCTTGAATGATGCTCTCTTTCTCCACATGAAAACTTACTTTTGAAATAACACTTGATATTACCATAGGTACTAGAGGTCACATACCATGTTATAGGGATCCATGTATATTATTTATGTGCATCATTTTATATTTTATTTATTATTGGAAACACTAAATTAAAGAGCTGTAATTACTTATTTATTATCTGTTGATAGCAATGGATTTAGGCATGCATCAGTCATGGATAGTTTATTGTAATTACTTTATATATTTATATAATGATATGTTTTTTTATGTTGATAGTGATTACAGATGTATGATCTAGTATAATTTGATCACTAGTTAGATTATTGTGATGTAATCTATTAATAGTATTTATGTTAAATTATCAAAAAAATTACTTATTTCTAGCTAGACCCCAATAAGGTTTCTACACAACTCTATAATCCTCTCTATTTTATCACCTTTCTATCTAGAAGCCTCTATTTTAAAGGCTTCAAAGGAATTATTAATTCCTTGGATAATCCTTTACCATGGATCCTCCTAACCCAACTTTAAATATTTTCCATTTATCTTCCCTCCATGGTCTATTTAAACCAACTATACCTCCATAGCCAAAACTAAGGAGTGTTTAAGAAATCCATGTTACATAAATTCATCCTTTTACCAAGCTATCCATAAATCCAAGTAATCCAAGATCAAGTCAACATCATGCCAAAAATTTGAGTATTTGGTAATCAATCCATAATCCAATCTCCATACATAATCAAGAAGTCTTTTTCTTATCTTTCATCTTGTTTAGAGTATTTAACTTCAGGTTATAATGTTAGTTCTAATGTCTATTTTGCTTGCATTACAATATGATAGCTCTAAATTATGAAATAGATTGATATTTGGGTATTTTTGTTAATTTTCATAGTCAAATATCATTTTCTCCAAATTATCATTTTATATTTATCTTTTGTCAGCTCATCATAAATTCATGTTATGAAATTTTCACATAAGCTACCCTTGTTAATTTACCCTATTATGGAAAATTTTATTTTTGACCTATTTAATGATTATAGCTACCTATGGGTAAATCATTATATTTAATCCCATGTTAATGATTATAACTAATTATGAGAAACTCATTAATTTTACCTAATCCACCCACCCTATCAAGGCATATGCTAACATTCCTAATTATAACCACCTTTGGGCAAATCAATGTTTCCTATTTTCCATACTTGGTTATAACTGACTTTGGGTAAATAAGTATTTCTAGTTTTTCATTCTTAATTATAACTACCTTTGGGTAAATCAATGTTTCCCATTTTACATTCCTAATTATAACTACCTTTAGGCAAATTAGTGTTTCCCATTTCATTACTAATTATAACTACCTTTGGTAAAACTAGTATCCATCCTACTTCCCTACTGGGGAAATTATCTATTGCACTGCTTATAACCAAACTTGGGCAAACTAGTGTCACACACTTCATTATTAATTATAACTACCTTTAGGTAAATCATTGACTCTACCACTATTAATATTTATAACTACCTTTACACAATTCAATTCTTCCTACCCCTATTACCACTAGATTGTGTCATTTTTTTCATTTTGAGGGAATGTTTGAGGGATCTACTTTGTTTCCTTCTCCCTCGAGGGGGTATCAAGGGATTATAGATCACCCTTTTAGGCATGAACCATTTAGATTAATTAATATTAAATTCTTTAAAAATAGGTTACTATGCCTGTCTCCCACAACTTCTCAAATAGGGGCAAACTATAAACACTTAGTTTTGGTCAGTTTCATGCCTAAAATGGGATTTATTTCAATTTTTAGAAATAAAATAATTTAAGCCTATAAATCACCCAAACTTCCAAAACTCATATGTGTAAGGGATTTAATTTCCTAGAAACATGATGAGGCTAATATATTTCACATATTACCCTGTATGGACTACTAACCTAGCTCAATTTTAACCATAGTCAAATTATGACCTAGTAAATTAACACTTTTGGCCTATCAAGTTATTAATTAATAAAATTTAAAACAATTTCCAAAAGCCAAAAACCACTAAGTAATATTAATTACATTGAAAATATTAATTAACTTACCCAAACCACAATTCTAAATCAAATTAGTGAATTTCATTTACCAAAATTTTTTTAGACAAATATGAATCAAAAGGTCAAAGGAGTTGATAAAGTGATTTATTATTTCCTAAATATTCAAAAAATATGAGTCACAACCTTAAAAATATCTAAAGTGAGTTGTCATGCCTCATAAATATCTAAAATTGAGGTGTCAAAATTTTAAGAATGATTTGACCCAAACCAGGGTTAGACTAACTCAACCTAGGTTAATTTAGACTCAACCCAGGTTAAATTTTAACCTAACCTCCTTATGTCTAGAGTTAGTTATTTTATCTATAAATAGAAGTTACCACACCATATTCCAAACAAGCTTTTGTGTGTAAGGTTATTCTTCTAGAATACCTTCTTAAAACATTTGAGAGTAGTGTTATAATGCCTAATTTATGCCAACATTTACACCAAGACACAAGTGACTATTTGAAAGATGATACCACTATGGAAGAGAATTGATATAAGAATCAAATAATCATAGGCCAAGAATTAATATCCTTATACCAACAAGTAAGCATCAAATTTGATAATGGAGGTAATACATTTGTATTGTCTTTATCTCAATTTTGTGATCTTGTTTATTTTGTTATGCTCTCCCTAGTTCTTAGGAAAGATTGTTTAGTCCTAATGTATTTTTATGATTTATTTTTCTCATTTGGACTAATAAGGGACTAATCTACATATTTTTTACACTTTGAACACCTAAAGTACATACCAAAACTATTTTTCAAGCACTATCTTGCATTTGTTTGAACATACATATTTGAACTCACATTTAGGATAGAAATTGATTTATATCCTTTGATAGCTAAATTTTAACCTATTTTATAGATTTTTTGCATAAGCTACCCTTGTAAATTTACCCTAGTGTAAATTTTTTTCAATCAATGATATACTCTTCACTTACTGTGGTATTTATGTTTTCAATTGCTTGATGTGAATGTATAAATGATTATAACCACATTTTGAAAAATTATTCTATTTGTGACTAATTTAATTATTATAAATTCCTTTGGGAAAATCAGTATTTTTACCCACTCCACCTGCCCTTTTGGGGTAAATGCTTGTGCTCCTAATTATAACTACCTTTGTGCAAATCAATGTTTTTCATTTCCATTCCTGATTAAAATTGCCTTTGGGAAAATTAGTGTTTCCCATTTTCCATACCTAATTATAACCACATTTGGGAAAATTAGTGTTTCCTATTTTATTAATATTTATAACCACCATTAGTCAAATCAATATATGTCCCACTACGCTACTAGGGTAGCTATTTGTGACATTGCTTATAATAACCTTTACACAAACTAGTGTCACACCTTTTCTTACTAATTATAATAATTTTTGGGAAAATAAATGACTCTGTTTCCATTATTATTTATAACCACATTCATTAAATTCAATAATCCCACCTTTGTACCACTAAATAATTTCATTTCATTAATTTTAAGGGAATGTTTGGCTCTCTATTTTGTCATCTATTCCCTTGAGGGGGAATCAAGGGCTTATTAATCACCCTTTGGGGCATTGACCATTAAAATTATTGACTTTTTAATTCTTTGAAAATATCTTAATCTAATTGTGTCTCACAATGCCTTATTAAATATGGAAAAACTATAAACACTTATTTTTTGTCACTTTTGTCCCTAAATTGGGATTCAGTTCAATTTCTATAAAATGACACAATCTAACCCTATAAATCACCTAAATTATTGGTATTCATTTATGTAATGGATTTAATTGCACATAAATGTGTAAAGTCTAGTTTATTTGGCATATTACCCTATATTAACTAATAGCCTACTTTAATTTGAACCCTAGTCAAATTATGACCTAGTAATTTGACACTTTTGTCTTATTAATCTATTAATTCATAACATTTAAAATAATTTCCAAAAGCCAAAAATTATTAATCATGAATAATTACATTAAAAATATTAAATAACTTTCCTAAAAAATCTAAATCACATTAGTGAATTTATTTACCAAAAATATGAAGTCAAAAGGTTAAAAGAGCTAATAAAATGATTTATTATTTCCTAAATATTCTATAAATACGAGTCACAACCTTACAAGTATCTAAAGTGAGATGTCATGATTCACAAATAAATGAAACTAAGGTGTCAAGATTTAATAGATGCTTTGACCCAACCCATGGTTAGACTAACTCAACCTAAGCTAGAATTTAACCTAACCTCTATAGGGTTAGAGATAATTCTTTGATATATAAATACAAGTTCCCAAATGATATGCCAACAAGTTGTTTTTTATATAAGGTTATTCTCTTGGAATACCTTCTTGAAGACTTTGAGAGTAGTGAGATAATGCCCAATTTATGCCAAGATTAACACCAAGCCACAAATGACTATTGGAAAGATGCTACCACCATGAAAGAGCATTGATATAAGAATCAAATCATCATCAACCAAACATGAATATCATTATGCCAATAATTAAGCATCAAATTTGGTAAAGGAGATATTCAATTTGTATTGTTTTTTGTCTCTATTTTGTGATCTTGTTAATTGTTTTATGCTCTGTGTAGTTCTTAGGCAAGATTGTTTAGTCCTAGTGTATTGTTATGCTTTATTTTTATTATTTAGACTAACAATGGACTAATCTACATATTGTTTACTATTTGAACACATAAGGTACAAGGTCTATTTAAAACAAGAGTGATCAAATGGTCATACTAAGTTTATATTTAGATCCATCTCCTTATTTATTTTTATCAACTCCTCCATGTAGAGTCTTCACCAACCTTATATAATCACTGACATGAGATATAAATAAGATCTTGAAATGTAATGTCATATCTCTCCTTCCCATAAAATAGGTTGATACGACATGGTGTATTATAAATAAATATGATTCTAATTAATTCTATAAGTGTAATAGGGTACTAGGCTATAAAATAAATAGATAAATTAACATGAAACATAAGATACAATATTTTATTAAGGGTAACATTATTGATGTGGGCACACCCACATAGGCACCAAAATTTTAGTGAACAGTAGCTAAGGTGTTAAAGATATTACCATATCCATTTCAAAAGCACACAATGAATGAGGCAAGGAGCACTTTAGATTTTCACCACACATATAAAACACATCAACCATTAGCTTAATATCACACTATTACAGAGAAGGCACACCATTACATAATATCATTTATATGTACCAGAATACAATTTTAGGTATACCACTTATAGCTTTATTAGAGTAGGAGATTACTGATGATGATATAGATTTAGATGCACTCTTTGTATGATACTACATAGATCATCATCATATCTAGAGTATTATGGTTGATAATGGGTCAAGCATTAACATGTGCACTATCACACTTTTACAACATTTGGGGTATTCAAAGTAGGATAGTTATAAATGGTCTTAGTGGTCATATTTAGATATATATTTGGGATATTATAATTACATTATAGGTTAGACAAATATATATGGCCATCAGATTCTTAGTAGTACTTAGTGAAAGCATGTTTGTCATGTTACTAGGCATGCCATGCAATAATGGTTATGAGCCATCCCATCCACATTGCATAGATGCCTCAACTATATACATGTAAATTAGGTGATCACATTTGAGGGTCTTCCACATGAGTATCCTCTACCTAATCCATAGTTAGTTACATCATAGTTATGAGCTACAATAAAAGTACTAGATATAACATAATTATCAATTTTGGATTAGAGCATAGTTCCTATTAACATATTGTATAGTTTAATAAAGCCATCAATATAGGTGATGTCTATTCCTATAGTATTTAAGAGTACACATATTATCCCATAGATATTTTTATTAGAGAGACATTTGTGTCAAAGATATGTTGGGACTCCCTCTACTCATTTTCTACTAAGATCAATCTTATTGAGTTCTTAGGGTTCTCAACATAGGGCACCTATTCCACCTATATAATATTATACTATATGGGTATCTAAGACCACTATAGTTCACATGATATCATAGTCAGTGTCATAGATTCATATAATCATGCCATAGGCAAATATAGATATAGATCACTTAGTGTAGTAGATTATGGGACCATAATTTACCTTTCACATAGCATGCATGATCATAGTTCCTTTATTTGATATAGGTCATATGATAATGAGTCTCCCATGAGACTCATTAGTTAATATAGTTCTTCCCATTTTGTACATACTTTCCTTCTCTCTTTCTCCTTGTACATAGTTCCTTTTCATGTTACTTGTATACAATTTATATCCAAAAAATATTATACTTCAAAAACATGGAAACATACAAATAAATACTCAAAAAATATATAATTTATAGATTGTATGCATTTCTATGTTTACATTTCATATATTTTCCAAAAATTACATATGCTAGCTATCTTATTTTAGTTTATTTTATCATATATACATGTTTCACTTGTTCTTATTGAGTGCTTGTAGATTTATATAAGACTCAGGTCCTACACATCAATCTAAACTTGTTATAATCTACCCATTGGGGCATATACAGTAATACATGCATTTACACTTGATACATTTTCCCACCAAAGAGAATCCTATACATAGTTTTTATTCCCATGTTCTATATTTATATACTCTAATTCCTAGTTTTATCATGGTTATATATTGATATTGATCATGCTACTCTTACTCAAAAAATTATCTAAATATTACTATTTTAGACTCAGCATATGTATGTACTAGATCTTACATATATTTATATTCCATATTCATGCATACTTTCATTTCTAAATTTCCTAGTTTATACTTGATTGTATCTCTATGTTTTTTATATTCGGGGGCATTTAAATATGCCATTGGTATATGGGTCTACGTCACTTCTTTTCATAGTATGTATTATTTAGACATGTGCCCATGTCCTTGTGTGTTCCTCTTGATTATGTATGTAGACATTTGAACATGTAATTCTATGTGTCTCTTATCCAAATTTCATGTTATTCTCATATGTGTAGATTTGAACATGTCCTTGTATGTCTTAATTTCTCAAATTTAGTGATATGTGCCCATATCCCTTACACTATGGCCCCTTGGCCTAATTTTTATGCCTCATGTGTTTTATATGTATACATTCTAATATTAAGCATGGACATGATGCTTATCTTAACTTATTACACACACCATTTTTGATGTCATGAGTGACCTCATGCATCTACCCTTCCTACTTGGGTGTCATGATGGACATCATGCCCCATCTCCCTACGTAACTACCTAGTTACTACTTAGATTTATTATTACCTACATTGATTACATCTATCTTGACACCCTTATGAATGATAGACATGACATACATATTATATTACATACTTATGCTTATATTATCTTATATTTTGATGTTGTGCATGTAAATTAAATTGGATTATGACATAGTAATCATACATGCTCCATCTAACACACATTTTGTAGATAATTTTTTTATGGAGATTTCTTATACATATTAAACAAATTCCTTCAAAATAGGGGGAATTTTTAGGGTTTTTAAAATTGATTAGGATCCTATATTATACTCAATAAATTTTCATCACACATGGTTAATTAAGGAACATTAGGCACAAGTAAACACACTGGGAAAATAGTGACCCAAAAAATAATATAGTTGCATAGAAATTAGTCCAGAAGGACACTAGCATCCAAATTAGGACACTAGCACCAAATTTTTAAAAGTGTAACTATTTTCCAAGACATGATGCTACTATTTGTTATCCTTAATTAAAAAAAAAAAAAAAAAAACTAGATTAGCCAAAAAAGTATAATAGGTATAGTATATGTTTACACATATTTAGTTATAAATTTATGAGCTATATTTTATTTTACTCAAATTCATACTAGTTAAACTCAAATTCATATCAATTTAGTTAATTGAGGGTATCATTAATGTCATGATCATTCTTATAACCAAATATATATTATTACAAATCAGTCCAAAATCCATTTGCTCAAATATCAAATTTGGGGACATGTGCATGACACATTATTTTTGTATGTTCACTTACACATAGGTTGATTAGATGGAATGAAAAATTACATGTCATTATATATTTTTTATACACATAAATTCATATTCCAAGTTTCACACTAGTTCATACCTTACCCCATCTATAGTGATTAGCATTTCTGAGTGGCCTAGAGCTACCTAATATACCTAAGTGGTTGTAAAGATGGACATACCTAGTTATACATTTACAATTAATTCATGTAGTTTAGTTATGGATTCATATACTACACATGGGTTTGAAATTATGGATTTATATCCTACTTGATTTATTTATCCACTAACATGAGAGGTTTAGACACACTATTAGTGAAATCCAACTTATTCACATCTCATGATCCACCAAAGAGGGGTGGGCAATGACGGAATAAAAACTAGATTGAGTTCTTGAGCCACCCACACATGAAGATTGAGAAAGATATCATATCAATCCAATATATTAAATGATTAATAACTATATAAATAAACACATATACATTATCACTAGGTTATTATATTGACTCACATACCTAGTGAGGTATATTCATTCATTTCCTCTTTCACATCTCTTTACTCAATTTTACTCTTTTATTTTTCATTACTTAGTTTAGTATTTTTCATTTGATATCTATTAAGGATTGATTTAAGCATATTTCACTTTTAAAACATGCATTGGATCATGATTCACATACTCAGACCCAACTTCACATACTTAGATCCAACTTCATGAGCTTACCCTCCTAGGTAAGTCTAGGTACACTTCTTTTTCATTTATCCTAGTCATTTAAAATTTTTGTATTTCTATAATAATGGAGGGGGAATGTAATCACCCAAAAGTGGTATTTAAGTGCTAAGTTTGCTACTTGAGACTACATATACCAAGATTAGATTTAGACCTATCCACGATCCTATTGTCACACTTATATATCCTTTTTGTAGACCATAGGCATCCCTAGTTATCTATAAAGGAGTCCCAAACCATCATTTCTTGATCCTAGCCCTTTGTGCCTAGTGTTCTTCTAACTAGACACTAGTTTCATAATGACACTAGTGTCACATGGTGATAGTTTACCTAAAATGGCATTGATTTCTATTCCCTTATATTTTATCAAATGGATATCTTTTCAACTTTAAAATTTCATGAGAACCCCTATAAAACTATATATAGTTCCTAAACTTATCATGTATTATGATTATTATTGAAATAAATCAACATTATTGGAGGTGTAATGGAGTATTCTTGTAAGCTCATTACATCATGACTATTTGGAGGTTTATTGGTGATGTGTTAGTTCTCATTGGTGATGTGTTAGTTCTCATGATAGTCCTATAATTAGAGAAGAAGTGTTAATAAGTATTTTAAGGTCAAAATAATGTTCTTAACCCTTTTTGCTAATATTAAGGCCATTTATCAAATATTAAGATAATTTGGAGAAAATGAGGTTTCTAATGCTCATGGTTTTAGGCCTATCTAGTTCATTTTAAAAAGTGAGAGATTTGAAAATAGAATATAATGGTGTATAAAAATTATTTTAGGTATTAAAATGAGGTAACATAGTGTGTTTAAATTCATTACTCATGAAGTACTCATCTAAGCCCAATCAACACTTTAATTCACCCTTAGAAGCCATCATATACCTCCTATCATATACCCCTCAAGTACCTCATAAAGATCTACATTATATTATATAACTTTGGTAAGGTGATTTTTAGGTGTATAATTTTTTATTAAAGTGTCTGAAGGGTTCCATAGATGTTATAAAAACACTACTAGGCATTTCACATCATAAAAGTCCTTTTTAAGAACCATTTCTACTCCCCACTCAATAAATGGACCCCACACATGCCAAAAGGTGAATATTAAACTTCACCCATCATGCCATAAATTTTAAAATGTAATTTAACTCATTTCTTCCCTCTCTTCATCCTTCAATGGTACTTCAAGGTTATAAAATAGAGAAAATGCAAGAAAAGAGGTATTTTAAGTGTTTTTAATAGCTTCTAAAGAACTATATAGTTAGGTCCATATAGAGGGGGGTTAGAGATTGATGATCAGACCATTTTATATTTATTGGAGAATTTTCATGGTTATATTATATCAAATAGGTCAAAAACTGACCTCTCCCTTCTACTGAGCTTCTTTGCAGCCCAAGAAAGTTTTCAAGTTTGTGGATAGTATAGAAAGGAGAGAGAAAATGGGGAGTTAGTCTCTTGGGTAGAGTAAATGGGTCCCTTAACCTTATCATAAATTGTATTTATATATAGTTTTATTCCCTATACTTTATGAATGAATGCTAAAAATTTGGTCACTATAGTGAGCTTCTTCATCTGTGTATGGGTTAGAAAGGCAATGGTTTTGGTGCATATTTGAAGTTTTTTTAAAAAATAATTATTTATGGTGATTAAAATTGCCCTAAATGTTTATCTACATTATTCTCCACATTATTTCACACATTTGAAGGTGTAAGATCCAAAAAATCTTCATGTTCACATAGCTTTAAGTTACAAGATAAAGTTTCTCCATATGCAAAATTTTAGTGCATGAGTTTGTAAGTATCTGATGTTTATCATGTTTGATTATTAATTTATTGAGGATATTAAAATATTATTTATCTCTTATGATAAATTTATAACCCTAAAATCAATTAGCCTCTTCATGGTGTTATCTCAGAACTATGACTACCTTAATATGTAATGTGAGGTTCTTTTTTAATGCTTATAGAGACTCTTGAGGTTATTTTGAGGTAATATACATAAACCAATCTCTCATCCATGATATTTTTTCCTTCCCCATACTCATCATGACCCTATAAATTTTTTTTTCCTTAGCTCTATCCTATTCTACAATATCAAGATCTCACTCAGTCATTACAAACCCTTTAAGGCAAATTAAACATGAGGTGGTCACTATTGGAATGAATAATAGAAATGTGGGGGATCTCAAAGATAATGAATAATAACCTTTAATAAAATGGTAGAAGATAAATCAAGGCTTAGTAATATTAGTAAATTCACATTAGTCAAAATGGGTAACCTTAGTCAAGATCTCAAATGCATACACATGGTTGTAGCTCCTATGTGGAGAGAGTAATAAAGGTTTAGTGAGGTTAAGGAGTCTCATGGAGTAAATAATAATGGGAAGATAAATATAAATATTTAAATGAAATAATGGAGCATTATTTCATTCTTAAAACACTAGACACATAGCTAGGTAGACCTTATTCCTACAACACAATCATGATCCAAGATCACTACCTATAGCAGGATGTAAGAAGGAGAGTTAAAATGGGAATCTTATGAAGAGATAAAGGTAGGATTATTTAGAAATAATGGGTACCTTTAAATATCTAATATTTATTTATGAGGACACAATAATAAGATAGATAGGGGCAGATAGAGCTAACACAACTCTAAACCCCAAGTTGACAATTCAGTCAAGATCAAAATAGAGGCATGGTTATGACTATAAGATTATAAATATCTAACTAATGACAATTTTTTAAATAATATTAAAGAGTAAAATACTAATATTAATAATCCATCCAAATTATAGGATCACCCAAGAGCAATAATGAACTTTGTACTTACCTTCTCAATGGTCACATACAGTCAAACAAACTACCACAGTCATGACAAGCCTTCTTAGGAAAGTTTAGTAAGGAATTTGGGAACTATTTGGGTGAGATATAAATGATAATTTAAATTTAAAAATTACCCATATTATATATTATATGGATAAATAAGGGTTCATACCAAATACTAACTCATCAAACTCTCCTAAGAAGTAGGCTCAATCAAGATTCTGGTGGGAGCAAGATTGTGACTGAAGGGTTAAGAGTAATGAAAGTATGAGGATATTTAAGAGACTTAAAATAAATAGGAATGGAAATAATATTTCATAAAAATTACTATTATCTATGAAATATTAGTCACCACTTAAGAAAGGTACCCATAGTCAGAGGCTCAAGGTTTCCACCAACAAGCTTGATTGTAGGTAGAAAGCAAGTTGGACATAGTACTACTCTAAGAATCCTTTAGAATAAAAGTTATATTTTGGAATAAGGATTTAATAGGAAATATAATAAGTATTTATGAGAAATTAAAAGGAAGTAAATATAATATATCACACTTCAACAACCTAACACAGTCAAGGTGCAATCAGGCAGGGCACATGAGAAAACCAAACCAAGAAACCATGTATAGGGATAAAAGTACAAGCAAAGAGGATGTGAATTTTTATATTAAGGAATCCTAGTAATTTTAGGATGTTTTATCCAATTTTATAGGTTTATAGGTAATTAATGGCCTAATTAGTCATATTTAGGCATTAGTAGGCACATAAAGTCTAGGCCCTAACTACCACCAATTGACTAGAAACATTAGAGAAGGAAGGTGATATTGAACCTTTTATGAAATTAATTATTGAGAGAATTGAAATAATTTATGTATATTTTTAATTAATGACTCTAAATCTTTCCATTAGAATGATTTATCCCCTAAGGTAAAAAAGGGCCTATTAGGCCTAAATAAGCCTAAATAGGCAATATAAGCTTCTGTACAAAAATTTAGATATCCATACATTTAAAAAGATTGACATAAGTTTAAAGAAATATGAAGAGGATTGAGAGAGGCACAAAAATTTTCCATGATGATGAGAGACTTGGGATACATGGGTTAGAGCATTGAACTCAGACCCAAGGGTTACACATGCTTAATTACATATAATCCCTAGGCAATGGAGATGAGGATATGTAGGAACAAAGTTGAAGGAATGATAAACCCCGAGGGTTTGGTTAAAATTAGAACTATTTTATATAATTTTTAAACTCCATCATCTCTATAAAAAAGATAGGAAGAGCCTACTTAGACCCCATACCACTACCAAGCACCCAAGCTAGTAGATGGACCTACAGGTAGTCTTATGAGAAAGGGGAGACAAGTTTGAGTTAAAAAATTAAAGGTAATAGTAGAGGATATAAATATGTGAAAAATTGGGTATTAAAATTAGATCAATCCCCAAACTCACATATAGGTAACTTAGACTTCTAAATCTCAATCCAGGGCTTTAGGCCTAAGTCCATCCTTAAGGCCTAAAGACACATTTTCCACCTTAAGACATGTCAAGACAACACTAAAGAATATATAGGGCCATGAAAAAAAGTGGAATGATGTTTTATAGCCTATAAAGGAGATTTAAAGTAGTGTAAATTAAAAGAAAGGATGAAATTAGTCTTAAGACCCTCCTTAAACTACATAGTCTAGGAAACCAGCTCAACTTACCTAATTCAAATGCTTAGATCTCTCATCACAATGGGACTTAAGGATAATTATATTATAAAGAGTTGAGGACCCCAATATAGTTGATATCCATGGTAGAAAGGGCTAGATTAAGGGGTCCACTTTTATGAATCATTTCTAAGATTGTATATAGGTGAAAAAGGCTTGCAGAGATCTCATAGTCCACCATAGTATTCTCATAGTCCATATTATTCTCATATGTCCATAAAAAATCTTCATGGGAACCAAATATTTTTAGGGGTCTATATGGAGTAAACATCTATGACCAGAAGTTTGGGATTGTAGGTCTCATCTTTATGAACCATCATTAAGATGGTAGACCTCTAAAACAATATTTAAACCCTAATACAAACTTGACATATAAAATTTTAATATTTTTAAACTCAAACACTCTTTAATGACCCTACAAACAAATGAATCATAAAGATCACTTGGATGATCCCTTGCTTATAGTACTAGTTTGTACAGACACTATACAAAATTATCAAAAAGGGTATTTTTTCAAGGTTTTATGAGATTTATAGGGTGTATAGATGTTTGGAAATTTGTAAATAATTATAGGTTAAGTTTTGTGACTTTTTTAATCTCCTCAAGTCATTATATGTCCAAAATAATTCCTAAAAATGTCTCTATAAGCCTCCTCCAAACAACCAATCTATAGATGTAAAAGAGAATGTGACCTAGTCACCTAGTTTGGAATGTTTTTAAGTGTGAGATACTCAAAAAAGATTATAAAATGATGTATTATGTTAATTTATAATTTATAATATCATATTAATATATTCCTAATGTATTATTCATTTTTCATGGCCACTGAATTAGCCAATAGTCTAATAATTAGGCCTAGTGGACTATTCGGTATACTTGGTCAAAAAAGAAGTTAGAGAATGGAATTGAAATAATTTTGGAGGAGTTTTTATATATTTATCTCACCATAAAAATAATTTTAATGGTGATATTTCACTCCTCATATCCATTATGGAGAAAAGGAGTCAATTTTAAGGCTAATCAATATACATGAAATGACTAATGGGCTACTCAAATTCCTCATGGAGGATAATTGCACCTCAATTCCAATTTGTAACTTCAATATAGGGAATTAAATTACCTATCCTTTATTATTTTTATAATTTCAAAATTAAGAAATACTACATCCTCCACTACCATACCTCAACACCTACAGGGTCATTAAAGATCATCAATGTATGGAGAGAGTTGAAAAAGGACTACTCTGACTAATAAAATTGATGTATGAGTGGAATATAGTATTTTATGACCTATAATATATAAATACATTCCATTTTTCCTCTCCTCTCTTTGTTATGCTATATATTCAAGCCTTAAGGCCCTGATTTGTATCCCTCACCTGGGTGTGAAGAAACTCTACATATTTATGTACTTGATAAACCTATTAGACTGATGAGTCAAATATTTTATCTTCTTGATTATCCAGTGTGTACATTTTTTTTTATATGTAAATGTTGTATAATATCACTCTATGTATCTCTAGGTCTCACCTAAGTGCTAACATGTTTTTTATGTAGGTCATCTATTGTGTTTTGATGTTGATGTTTGATTTTGAAGTGGAAGTCTAATTGTAAGTGCCTTAAATTAGGTATTAATCTCATCACACTCATATTATAACCATTAAAAATAACCTCTATATGAAGCATTGTTTCTTATAAACCATTGAAGATAGTGATTTAATTGTATGGATTTTCTACTAGTGTTATTAGGAGTTTAATTTGAGTAGACAAGCAATATTTGTGCATCACCACACATTATATTATGTTTTTATATTCACTCTTATACATTTTCACCCCAATTAGTAGGTATTATTTAATCAAGCACAATATATGCACTATGGGAGATAGCCCTATAATCTATAGGTTTAGTCTAATGGTAAGGTCACACATAACCTTTAGACTATTCCCATGTTAATCCAAGTTTAAATAAGAATTAAACCATCTCATTCAAAAGTGTGGAACTTAGGTTGATAAAATTCGAACATGCTTGGTGGGACAAGATTCAATCATTAGAGCCTTCATAGCAACATATTTGTCCTCACAAGTAGCTCCAAGCATTGAAATGCCAATTTTTAGTTAGAAGTTCATGAGAAGGCCATCATCTCATGGTAAGAATAGTTTCAAAAATAATTGATATTGATAGTTTCATCTATTTTCATGTGTATTATGGTGAATTATGGCTACATATGGGGAATATTTATGTGATTTACTTCTTTTTTAATATCTTTATGATCCATTTTAATTATATTATGATCCCTATCAACCTTATTCTAACCCCTGTCATCCCTAAATTCACCCTAGTAACCAACATGAGAGCCCTCATTATGGATATGACCCTATTAAATACTAAGGACACCACTCTAACCCTACCTATGAGCCTCATCCATATCCTTGGTATCCTACTTATTAGCCTAATCAATGATGGAAACATCATGACCTTCTTAACTAGCCCAACCATTCCATAAAAAAATCAATCTGAATCTTTAAAGAAACTTTACTAAGCTATGAAAGACACATGGTGAGCATTGACACCATGAGAAAGTATGGCCAAGAAATCCCTAGGCATGTGATTGAGATCATGATAAATTCATTGAAGTAGGCCAAGAAAGAGTGGGCACTTTTCATGAAAGAAGGTCATTAAGGGGTCAATAGTGTCATATTTAATCTATATGGTCTAATTTCGAAGATTAAGATAGATTAACAGTATATGATGAGAATAAAGTTCATCATCATCAACACTATGTCTCCTCTTCCATTCCATATTAGTCTTATGTTGATCTACCCATCACCCCTCAAAAGTTTCCATTAAATGAGTGTCAAATGCCTCAAAGTTCCTCACTATCCTTCTACAATTTTCCATCATGTAAATCTATCTAAGAGAAAGTACAAGAAGAGGTAAAGGTGTCCATTGAGAGGACTAGTCATCATGAATAGCTACTTAATTAGTCAAGGCTTGATTTTAAATCCTACCTAGAGAAGTAGATTGAACTTTAAGATAATAATATACATTATTCAATAGCATATATAAGAGTAACATAATCATAGATAAAGATACCTTAATTCCTACCCCAAGTTAAAAAAAATTCAACACATGAAGGAAACTCTTACATCTAAGTTTCTAACTTGGAAACATATGCATCAGTCAAGGGGAGGAAGAGACCAATCAAGTATAAACCAAAGTGTTAAAGTGGAGGACAAGTATGAAATTATTCAATATTTCAAGGCCTTTCCCTCATGGAAATCCAATCAAATCAATGTGTATAATAATGAAATAATGATGGTTATTATGAGTAAGTAGTTGAATGAAGGAAATGAGACACATGACTTCTCTCCTAGAATCATTCCAAGGATTCCCCATGCCACTGTGAGAGAGAGAGAGAGAGAGAGAGAGAGAGAGAGAGAGAGAGAGAGAGAGAGAGAGAGAGAGAGAGAGAGAGAGAGAGAGAGAGAGAGAGAGAGAGAGGAGAGAGAGAGAGAGAGAGAGAGAGAGAGAGAGATTATTCTTTAAGAGGTGAATAAACAAATTTAAATTGAATTCAAAAATGATGATGATGAATTGAGTGAACTTAAAGAGGAACTTTTCATTGGGACACTTCTTTGAAATAAGGAGCACAACTTGGTATTTAAAGATATAAAAGTAGATGAGATGCAAGAGTATGATGAACCACAAGAGAAAGAAAAATCAACTTATCAAGAAGTAGATGACATGGTTTCTACCATTCATCATGGTATTCCTCAAAAACTTATAGCAGTTTCACAAGAAAGATGGATAATAAAAAATGAGGTTGATTAACAAGCCATTGTCTAACTTGAAGAGAAACCAAGAAAATATAAACCATGTGAAGATCAGAAAAGTTATTTTTTTGAAATCATAGCATAAAGATACGTTCTCCTTGAAACATGTTATGATCTAGTCCAGGTGGAATAAGGTAATGTCATAAAAGAAAAAGGTTGTCTTCTATTAAAATGACTTATTTGAGGTTTTCAAAAAAGGTTTCCAGATCTTCTTTCCATCTACATATTTCTCCTCACTCCTAGTAAAGAGAACTACTCCTTGTCCTCAAACCTATGTCAAACAAGATTCATCTATCCTTAAGGATAAATCTCTAAGCATACAACAAGATTTACTTCAAGCTACTTAGAATGATAAAAATTATCATGTGACTAAGGAAGAGATGAGATTGGTCATGTAAGGTAGATAGATATTGGATGATTATGATTGGGTGTTAGACTCATATATTTAGCTTATGTATAGAAGGGTTAAGCACTAGTGTATAGTTAGTTGTGTTAGTTGTTTTTGTGTCTTTGTTGTTTTTTCCTTAGGTGTTAGATGTATTTATTGGGTTATATTTATGGTGTACTATAAGTTTTTAAAATCCTAATATGTGTCATAAATTAATAATTACTTGGTAGTACAATAATCTAGTCATCAAATCCATGTTATCATGTTTCAAGATTATCGTTGTCATGAAAAATTAGTGGGTTCTCTTGACCAATAGGCTGGTCACCCCTGACATTCACCAAAAATGTTGAAATTTTAGATTAATAAGACAAATGTTAACCCCTACCATCAAAAACTTTAATGAGAACCCCTATAAGCTTATCTATAGTGCCTAAACATGTCATGTCTTATGATTTCTTCTTGAAATCATTCAACATTATTTTAGGTGTCATGGATTATGCTTATAAGCTCATTTTATCATGGTTATTTGGAGGTATATTGGTGATGTTTTAGTCCTCATGATGGTATGGGAATGAGAGAGTAAGTGTTAAGAAGTATTGTAATGTACAAATAATTGTCTTAACCCTATTTGACAAGATTAAGGTTATTTAACAAACATTAAGGTAATTTGGATAAAATGAGGTTTCCAATGCTTATGGTTTTAGGCTTGTCTAATCTATTTCAATAAGGGAGAGCTTTTCCAATAGGATGTAATTTTGTATAAACATTATTTTAATTCATGAGATGAGGTAAAATAGTTTGTTTAAAATCATTATTCATGATGTCCTCATCTAAGTCCATTTCACACCTTAATTCACCCTTATAATCCATCATATACCCCTCAAGTGCTTCATATAGGTGTACATAGCACTATAGAACTTTGGGAATGTCATTTTTAAGACCAATATTAGCTATTATAAAATTAATATTACATGTTTCACATCATTGATTATTAAAGTCTTAAAGGGTTCCATAGCTATTATAAAACCAGTATTAGGTGTTACACATCATAAAATTCATTCTTAAGACCCATTTATACTCCCCAATAAATAAATTGACCCAAAATGTGCTTAAATGTGACTCTTAAACTTAATTTATTATAAAATTAGTTTTAAAATGTTAGGTAACTCGTGTTTTACATATCTTCATCCTTTAATGGTGGTTTAATGTAAAAAAATGGATAAAATGTAGGAAAAGATGTATTTTCACGTGTTTTTTTATAGGTTATATGGACCCTTATGATTAGATCCATATAGAGGGGGGTCATAGATTGAATTTTAGACCATGTCAAATGTCTGAGAGAAGTTTGATGGTCAAATAATGTCAAACAGGTCAAAAACCAACCTCTCCCTTTAATTGAGCTCCATTGAAGCCTATGAAAGATTTCAAGTTTTTGGATAATATGGAAAGAAGAGAGAAAATTGTGAAATTGTCTCTTGGGTAGAGGAAGGGGGTCCATTCACCATATCATCCATGGAATTTTTATACATGTTCATTCCTTATACTTTAAGAATGAATGCTAACAATTTGGTAACTCTAGTGAGCTTCTTCATTTAAGAAAGGGTTAGAAAGGCATTGGTTTTGGTGCATATATGATTTTTTTTGAAAAATAAATATTTATGGTGATTATATGGGGCTTAAATGTATATCTCAATTACTCCCCTCATTAGTTTACACATGAGAAGGTGTAAGAGCTATAAAATCTTCATGTTCACATACTTGAAAGTTACATGGAAGAGTTTCTCCATGTGTAAAACTTTAGTGCATGAGTATAGAAGTATATGATGTTTCTAATTTTGGATTATGATTTTATTTAGGCAATTAAAATCTTCTATACCTCTCATTCTCAATCGAGCCATCCTTAAATCAAGTAGCATATTCATAGTCCTATCTCAAAATTATGACTTCCCTAATATGTAATGTGAGGTTCTTTGCTAATGTCTATAGAGAGTCTTGAGGTTGTTTAAAATGCATATACAAAAACCAATATTTAACACATGATATATTTTACTTCCACATAGTCATAATTAACCTATACACTGAGTCATCCTCACCTTTAGCCTATTCTACAATCTAAATCCCTCACTCAGTCATTACAAAACCTTCAAGGTAGATTTGATATGGGGTTGTCACCTTTGGAATGAAGAATAGAAAGGTGATGGACCTAAAAGAGAATTAATAATAACTATGCATAACATGGAAGAGGAATAAGAAATGTTTATTAAGATCAGTACCTTAAACTTAGTCAAAAGGGGTAAGCTCATATAAGACCTCAAATACATACATAGGGTTGTAGCTCCTATATGGAGAGTGTAATAAAGGTTTAGTGAGGTAAAGGAGTCTTATGTACTCAATTATATTTTTAATAGACCAAAAAATTTATAAAAATATTCATGGAACATCAATACATTCCTCAAGCACCAAACGCATAGTCAGACAGACCTTATTCTTACAACACAGTCATGACTCAAGATCACTACCTATAATAGGACCTAAGAAGGAGATATAAAATGAGAATACTATGAATATATGAAGGTATGATGATTTTTAAATCATGGTTATGTTTAAATATATCATATGGAGTCATGAAGACACAATAATAAGATAGACAGGGGTAAACATATCTAAAACATATCCACCACCCCAAGTTGACAACTTACTCAAGATTATAATAGAAGCAATGTTTTAGATTAGAGGTAAAAGTAGGTTTTGAAGGGGCCCCCAAAACCCTTTTACAGAGAGCAAAAAAAGAACAACAAAGCCCACAGGCAATGCCTAAAAAACACTACAAAGAAGTAGCAAAAACATGTTTTGAATGGTCCTGAAACCATAAGAGATACATCCGGTCAAAACCCATAAACAGAAGTCTGGAGGTACAACAAACAAAAGCTAAAAAAAGAAGAACAAAGATCTGTACTAGTTTCTTACCAACAAGGACCAGATTATTCATCCAATTCCAGTATCAAGTTCATGGCTTCTTTTTCTTTCAAAGAAGTTTCCTGGGTGGTAACCTCCAACAAAGCTCCATTTTGTGTATCTTTCTTTCTGGAACTTTGCCTTGTCCTTTTGCTGGGACCCTCTAGTGCTTTGGTCTCCTCATTGGCTTGTTTACCTATATTGATAGCAGCTGCACAAATGTTGGATGTTACTTCCTCCATTTTCTTTCTGTTATCCTTTATTAACTCCCGGAGATTGTTTTCATAAGCTTTGAGCTTCACAGGGATCTCGCTTAACTGGTTTTCCATGTTGTTTACTTTGTTCCAACTAGCTTTCAGAGAATCTTCCAAAGTTTCCACTTTTTTCTTGCGATCAATGATCTCCCTACACAACCAGGAATCTAATTGGGAAGAAGACTCAGCTTTACTGTTAACCCAAGTCATAGGAGTGTGTATTTCATCTTTCTGATTCTTCCCTCTCTAATCTTCAGACTTTTTATTTGGGCTATTCCTAGCTTCTTCAAAGAAGTCATCTTTGCTCTTTTGTTCCCGCTCATTGATTCCATCTTCAATTTCCATCTCCATGTTTTGAATATCTTCCTAGATAGATATTTCCTTTTCTTCCTTAGAAGTTGGGTCCTCACCAGGATCTTCCTGGACAGTGTCTTCCTCCGCCACTTTCTAGTTTTCCTCCATCTCTT
Source organism: Torreya grandis (assembly GCA_037957365.1). Taxonomy (NCBI): domain Eukaryota; kingdom Viridiplantae; phylum Streptophyta; class Pinopsida; order Cupressales; family Taxaceae; genus Torreya; species Torreya grandis. Next base: position 1,182,990 of record JARHVA010004316.1, on the reverse strand, counting down.
CTGATCTGGTAACAGAATCCTCCTCAGTATTGACTTTATCCTTTTCAATTTCCTCCGATCCTTCTTCATCATTACTAGAGTTGGTATCCCAGCTCTCTGTTCCATCTTCTTCCTCCGATTTTTCCTTCTCGGGTTCTTCAAATCTCTCCCAACCCATTTCTTCTTCTGCATTTTGTTTATTAGGACTAGGGGTCTTAATTTTTCCTCTTCTACTTACATTATGATTATAATAGAAGCAATGTTATGATTGCAAGGTTAGAAGTATATAAATAATGATATGGTTTTTTATAATATACATGAGGTATATAATAATATCAATATGCTATCCACATGTTAGGATCACCCAAGAGTAATAATGAACATCATACTTACCTTCTCAATGGTCACATATAGTTTAAAAGACTGCCATAATCATGATAGGCATTCTTATGTAGGTTGAGTAAGGAATTTGGGAAATATTTTTTTGATATATTGAGGATAATTTAGGATTCATAAGGACCCATAGGAGGTATTATATGGATCTATCAATGTCTAGACCAAAGACCAACTCATGAAACTCTCTTAAGAAGTACACTCAGTCAACATTCCAAGGGGAGCAAGGTCATGACTGCAAAGTTAAGAGTAATGGAAGTATGAGGAGTTTTAAGAGACATAAAAGATATATTAATATAAATAATATGTCATCAACATGATATTTATCTATGAAACATCATCCAACCCCTAAGAAATGTACCCATAGTTAGAAGCCTAGGGTTTCCACCAATAGGCCTAACTATAGGTAGAAAGTAAGTTAGACATAGTCCTAATATAATAAGCCTTAAAAATTAAAGGGATGTTTGAGACTAAGGATTTCATATTAAATATAATAAGTACTTATTATTGATTAAAGGTACTGCAGCATAATATATCATCCTTCAATAGGCTAACATAGTCAAGGTCTAGTTAGGGAAGGTCACATGAGAAAACCAAACCAAGAAACCCTATATAGGGATAAAACTATAGGAAAGGAGGATGTGAATTATTATATTAAGGGAACCTAATAATATAAGGATTATTTATCCATTTTATATCTAGATAGGTCATGAATGTCATAATCAGGCCTAGTTAGGCATAATTAGGCACATACAATCATGACCCTAACTACGACTTACAAGCTAGAAACATCAAAGAAAGAAGGTGAAATTGAACCTTGTATGATATTAAATATTGAGATAATTAGAATCATATATGTATTTATTTTATTTATTAATCTTCATCTATCCATTGGTTTGGTTTATCCCCTATGGTTAAAAAGGCTTATGTCTTAAATAAGCCTATATAAGGCCACGTACATGAATTAATTTATCCATACATTTAAAAGGACTGTTATAAGTTTGATGAAAAATAAATAATATTAAATTTGGCACAAAAATGTGATATAAATATGAGAGACATAGGATAGATGAGATAGATCATTTAATTTAGACCCAAAGGTTACATAGGTTTAACTATATGTAAACCCTAAGCAAGGGAGATGAGGATATGTAGTAACATAGTTAAAGTAAATATTATCCTTAATGGTGTGTTAAACCTTGGAAGTGTGTTATAAGTGTCTTAAAATACATCATATCTTTAATTAAGAGATTAAGAGCCTACTCATATCCCATACCACTGCCAAACACCTAGGCTAGTAGGCATACCTACAAATTGTCTTATGAGAAAGGGGAGTAGAGTTGGAGTTAAAAAATTTAAGGTAATAAAATAGTGATATAAGAATGTGATAATTGGGTATTATGATGATATTGATCCCCTAAAGTCACCTATAGGGTCACTTAGACCTATAAATCTCAATCTAGGCCTTTAGGCCTAAGGCCCAAAGACACATCCTCCACCTTATGACATGTCAATCCAATCCTAAAGAAGATATAGAGCCATGATAAAATTTGTAATGATGTTTTATAACTTATAAATGAGATTTCAAGTAGTGAAAATGCAAATAAAGTATAAAATTAGTCTTAAGATCCTCCTCAAACTACAAAGTCTAGGCAATGAGCTCGAGTTGCCTATTTCAAATGTTGATATCTATTATAAAAAAAAGAATAAAGGTTAATTATCTTATAATTTTTTTAAGAACCCAACACACTTGACATCCATGGTAGAAAAAGTTATATTTATTGTCCCACTTTAATGAATCATTGTTATTATTATTGACAACTCTATAAGGCTTGGAGAGAGCTCATAATCCACCATATTCTCCTCATATCTCCATACACAAGATGAATGGGATCCAAATATTTTCAAGAGTGTTAGGGGTTACATGTAATAAAATTATATGACCATAAGTTTGGGATTATAGATCTAATATTTATGAACCATCATTAAGATTGTATACCTTTAAAACCTTGAACCCTAATACATAACTAACCTAGGAAAGTGAATATTTTTACACTCAAACACTCTTGAATGATCTTAAAAACACCTAAAATGCAAATATGACTTAGAGAAGACCCTTTATATAGTATTGGTTTGTATAGAAATTGTACATAACTATAAAAAAATTGGTATTTTTTTCATAGATTTATGAGATTTTTAGGGTGAAGAGTTGTTTATAAAGTTGAAAATCAATAGAGATAACGGTTTGGGACTTTTTTATCTCCTAAATTAATTATATTTTAATAAATATGATTAAAATTCCTCTATAAGTATCCTCTAAACTAACATTTGTAGATGTGAAAGAAAAGGGGACCCAATCACCTCATTTGGAAAGTTTACAAGTGTGAGCTACTCAAAAATGATTATGACATGATGTGAGATGATTATTTAGACCTAAGACTCACCTATTAATATGTTCTTAAGGTCTCCTTAAAGTTTCATGGCCACTCAATCAACCAATAGTCTAATAACTAGGCCTAGTGGCCTATTTGGCATACTTGATCAACAAAGAAGCTACAAAATGGTTTAGATTAAATTTTGGAGGGTTTAGTACATAGTTATTTCACCAGAAAATTATGTTAAGGTTGAGATAGTGACTCATCATAGTCATGAAGGAATGTAGGTAATTTCAAGGGTAATCAATATATATGAGATGACTAATGGGTTACTCAAATACCTCATGGAAGCTAATTACACCTCAATTACACTTTGTAACTACCATATATGGAAGTAATCGACCTTTGCTTTGGTACGATCCTAATTTTAAAGGAATCAAATAGGTTAGTTAAAATCTTGACTACCCCACCTCAATGCCTAAAGGGTCATTGAAGAGTATCAACACAAGGAGAGTGTAGAAAAAGGACTATTATGACTAGTAAAACTAATGTATGAGTGGAATATGGTAATTTATGACATCTAATATATAAATCCATTCCATTTTTATTCTCCTTATCTCTTAATTTAGATATATATATTTATGCCTTATGACTTTGATTTGTATCTCTCACCTGACTATGAGGAAACTTTGCCTCATTTTGTACTTGATAAACTTTTTGGACTGTTGAATATAATATTTTATCTTATTCATGATCAATATATAGTGTGTAAATTATATTTTTTCATATGTATAAGTGGTGTAATACCCCCCTTTAAAACTCTAAGTCTCACTTGGGTGCTAACAGGTTGTCTATGAAGGTCATCTAGTGTGGTATGATGTTGATGGCTAAGTTTGGAGTGGAAGTATATCTATACGTGCCTTTAACTAGGCCTTAATATCATCACCCTCATACTCTAGTCATTCAAATGAACTTCTATATGAATCATGTTTTCTTATAAACCATTGAATATAGTGATTCATTTCTATGTATTTTCTACTAGTGTTGTTAGGAGTGCAATTTGAGTGGATAAGGAATATTGGTGCATCTCCACCCCTTAGATTGGGTTTCCTTTATGAAATCCTATCCCTCTTCACCCCAATCATTAGGTATTAGTAAAATAATCCCAAATATATTTACTAGGGGAGTTAGACCCATAACCTAAAGGTCTTGTCTAATGATAAGGTCACCCATAGCCTTTAGGCCATTCCTATGTTAGTCCAGGTTTGAAGTAGAATTGAATAATATTCTTAAAAAGGGTGGAAATTAGGTTGCTAACACTAACCACTATATGTAAATTAGATGAAAAATACACGTTCAAACTCAAAACAAGTTGATCATAATTACACTTATTAATGTTATTCTACCCTAATTTGGTATACTAATATCTAAAACAACCCTAAGCTTTGAATAACCAAATTTTTAGTCTCAAGCACATTTAAGTTACTCAATACCACTATAGGATTTTGAGCTTACCTACTGACAAATAGAATTTTTAGCTCATATCAACTAGATGACAATTAAAGGGACTATTAAGGTCTAAAAAATAAATCAATCATTATAATAAAAATATAAGGTTTCAAGAATCAAGCACATATGAATAGAGCTAAGAAATATAGACATGGGTGTACCCCAAATCTTGGGACAATCCTATATAGAGGACACTACTCCCAATATCAGGACACTACCATTGGTTTCTTAATAATGTCACTACTATCTAGGAGGAGATATAATAGTAAGATTAATTTATGACACTAAAAGTAACTTCCATCTTAGTTTATCTCACAGATATCATTTGTTTTATAGATAAGTAATTACTTGCACTATTTATTGCTATTTTTTAGAAAAGTCAAAGCTAGTCAATTTTATAACAAATAAGTGGCTATATTTATGGCATATTATTTCCCTAATTTATTAATTATTTAAAAATATATTGTCACCAAATCTCATACCCTAGAGGAGGTTGTTCAAGCCTACTTTAAGCTTTGGGAAATATTGGAATACATCTAGGCCTGTGGGTTGCCTATAGTATAGGTAGACTTTCAGGTTTAAGGGTTATCTCCCTAGATTTTTCTTTAAGTGATTATCACCTACACTAAATATTGTTTTAGGGAAAAGGGTTATAAATATTCATGAAAATAAACTACTCTATGATAGTGATAGACCATAATTATTTCCATAAGATTGTCATACTTATTTCAGTAAGAAATAAGACCTACAACACTAACTTCAAATTCTTAAGATGTTCTAAAATTAGTATTTCATTATGGAGGTGATATGCATGAGAAAACTCAAGGTAAGTATACCAGAAGTTAGATTGTAGGCTATAAGGACACTTGAACACTTTAAGGGATCTAAAAATACTAGATACACTCTATATGACCCATTTAAATGGGAACTTATTACACCAAACATGAAAGGATAAAGAGAATCAAGGATATAAGCTTATCACTAGACCTCACCATTCATCACTTCACACACTTAGGCAATATGTTTTTGAAATAAAATACATATTTCATGTATTATTCAAAGGTAAAGTATAACATCAAACTAGTAGGGCTTCTCCATACATGGTGTGCAATTATATACAAGAGTGAAAATGGCTAGTACTTATAGAATATGTGAGAGGAGAGAGAGAAGAATTAATTTCAAGAGTCACAATAAAAATTATCAAGTTGAGAGATATAGTTATAATTTTAGGATAATGGATTATAAAACATACCATGAAATTTATCTTTGGATAAATGTCCCTTAGAAATGTACAAATCCCCAAACATGGTGTAAAGGTCTCTCAACTCAATTCTTTAAACTACCTTCAACATTGGCTTCTCTCAAGTGCTCCAAAATAGACTAGAAATAGTTGTCATATATTTATTATGATGAAATGGTTAATAAAAAAACTTGAACATGCATTTGATGTGTCCTTAATCATTGATATTATTTTGGATAACTATTCTCACTACCTAAAATCACTGTCATCCTTCTTTCACTCATTCCTCACCCTTGTCACCAAGATGTCCATTATTTTTTCACCTATCAATAGTCCTCCTCTCCTTATATCCATTAGGTAGACCTTCAAACACCTCCCAATTATATTTATCACCTCACTTGGGATCACTCTTCATTCACTATGCTAGTTTGGAATGCCTAATGTGAAGGTGCTTGAAAAGGTATCTATGTGATTAAATGAAGTAATAAATGGATATCGGTAGCTATATTAGGTATCATTTGAACTCAAAAATTTACCCTCATACTTTTAAGCTACACTCTACCTATAAAACATCAAAAAATATATTAAAAAAAATTTAAACCCATGTCCATACAAATAGGGTAGAAATTAATCTAATGGGAAGGATCTGAAGGGATTTTTTTTCAAGACCAAATCATTTACCTTACAAAACTATCCATCTTTGATGCATTTATTTTCACTTTTTTCCCATCAAGTAATTCTCAAGGGTTTTGGAGGGTTTTGAGTAGTTTTAATCCTTAAGGATTGTTCATAAAATTTTGACATTGAAACTATGAAACAATTCCACAAAAGGAAAGTTTAGTACCATCTTACATAATTTATAATTTCTTATACCTACATGCTAAACATTCATATAGCTATGAGCTTCTAAACATAGCCTCTCGAGATCTTCCCTATATTTTTTACACCTTGTCATGTTCCTAGGTGAAGAAATGATCTATCTATGACTTCATCTATAAATTAAAGGTTTAAAATCAAATTTTAACTCCCCATGAAGATATGATCTATCTATGACTTTATCTATTATGACTCTCTTTTAACTCAATATTGGTTAAATCCAATAAATGTCTCTAATCTCTCCTCTTAGTCACTCACATCCATATATTTATTGGATTAAACCAACAATGAGACTAAAAAATTATCGCATATCTTCTTTCTAGAGTTAACTATAGATGTCCATTTTGAAGGCAAAAGAGACAATGTAGGAGGTATTTTGAATTCAAACTTTGAATCTCAATTCCATCACTATTAATTAATATATTACTATTATCACTTAAATAGTGCCACTTACCATAGAAATATGTTTCTATCATGCCACCTTAGACTATGAGATCGTTTGAAGTTCAAATCACTACAGAGAACACTAAGAACTTGAAGTAAAAGCTTGTTTTAAATGGAGGCCTCATTTTAATCAACTCTTGGAACTAGAAACTTGCTATATTTGGTCAAGGAATCACTCCTACGATAGGGATTCATGATGTAAAACTTATAAATGTATAGACCTGAACACATCTCACAATGAAAGGATAAAAATAATCCATGCTCCTTTTTTGGAGTTTTTAAGGTAACAGGTCATTAAACTCTTTCTCCATATATGAACATTACTTGTCAAGTCTTCCTACTACTCCATGGATCTACTATTAGTTTATATGGAAATTTTAACATTTCAAGATGTTAGGTATCACTCAAACAAGTTTAAACATTTACATTTCAACTATTTACTCCCTTGTATGAACTTTCTATAGGTGAACTGTTCACTACATAGAGTAGTGAGGGTAAGTTATCAAAATGTACATGGTGATGTTCTAAAACCAATCCTATACCTTATAACGTCCTAAAATTGATACTTTTAACAATGGATAACTTAAAACTAGTTCTAATATCCTCATTTTGATGTGATTAGCCTCTTGTAGGGCACATGTAGGAGCACATTAATGTGCAAGATTGTGTATAGAGTTTGATTTATTTGTCACAGTCAATCATATTTAATTGTAGATCTTAGATTCATTTATAATTATTTAAAACTGTGTTAAATCTATTTAAATTCATAATTCCATCTCCATTATTTCTATGAAATATTCAAAACTCTCATTAACATGGTTGCATATGACTATATGCAAAGAGCTTGACTCTATGAAACATGACTATGTTCTTGATCATTATGTGACCTTGAGATAAGATATTCATAATAAGAAACTACTTACTATGGATTTTAATATCAAATTAAAACATTTAAACTCACATTTCTATTTACATTAAGTTCAAACTCAGATGCAATCTCCTACAACTAATGAAACTATCTGTAACTACATAATGTCTTTCAACTAGCATTTTTAGATGTTTGCACTCTTCTCTTTCATCCCAAAAGTGAAAAACATGTCAAGAATAATGTGAATAGTATATTCATTCTCTTTAATACAATGTATAGTATGTATTTTGTATAGAATATCTCAAACAAGTAGAAAAATTTTAGGGTGTGGGGATAAGCATGAAGAAAGGAGCAGTCAACTTGTAAATAATGGATTATAAATCACAAGAAATAAATCCATAAAATCAAAAAAATTAATTTAATTTTACTAAGTGTATTATCATCCTTCATAGGCAATTAACCAAATTCCTCTCCTACTAGCCATACCATGAGAAAACATGTTGACCATTTCTACATGCCTAGTGAAGTCATGGAGAAGTGAAATAGTTTTATGCCAATTTGAGGACTTTAAAAGTAGATAAAATGTATAAGTGAACTAAAGGACTATTAAGAGTCATTTTAAAACCTTTCACATGTGGCAAAACACTTGTGTGGGCCATAAAACTCCCAAAACTTCTTTTCTTACTTTTGTCTTGATCTAACTTTATACCTACAAGTTCTTTGGCTATAACTGACAATAATCTGACATAAAGGATGTTTAGGAACAATTTATAATACTTTTATTCTATAATAAATCATAAAACCTTCATTAATGGCTCAAATATGACCTTATATGACATAAAATGACTTAAGACTAGATTTGGATATGACCAAGCTTATTACCACATTAAATGACATTTATAAGACTATGACACACCTTATTACAGCATAATAGACTACTATATCAATATTTTAACTATAAGAGGTTGAATTATTTTAACTTATGGTTAAAATAATCAACATTCTTGGTGATTTCATAGGGGTGACAAGCCAACTATGCCAAGACCAGTAGCCTATTCCTATCCATTGGAATATGGATTCACCTATATGCAAGTTTAACACTTAATTAACTTTGAAACAATATAAAAATATGGATAATACACACAAAATAAGACACACCAAAGGAAACAAAAATTCGTTCTCAATAACACTTATGAAACAAACACACACATACAACCGAAACAAAGACACACACCTAACCTATAATTTACAAGACCTCATCATTGAGGGGAAAAAACAAATTACCATGATTCAACTAGAGTCAAATATGGTTATTATTTCATCCTTACTACTCCATGAAAGCAAAATATCATGTGAGGTATGCTTACTATTAAACTCTTGCTTATGTTGATGATCAAAAGACATATCCTCCTTGGATTTCCTTCTACCTATAAGAGAACTACTCTGGGCCTTCAATGATACTCTTTTTGACTTCTAAATACCTTTCTTGGAGATGTAAATAGTTTTATCTCTATCATATCCATTTGATGTTATTTAAATTATAGTTATAGAGATATGACATTTGCATCAACTTTGCTCTCTTCTAAGATAGAATGTACTTGATGTGTATGATCATAAAGTTCATCTTCACCATGTTTTAACACATCTATATGTGATTGTACCTTATATTAAGGTATTAAATATTTATTAAGAACAAATACATCTACCTTGACTTCGTAAGGCCTCTTTATGACTATAATTTCCTAGGTAGTAGCTTCAAAAAGCTCTTTTATGACTATAGATCTCTGAACAATGGCTTGGTATGCACCTTTATGCTCGATATATAACTCAACAACCTACTCACTTATATTATCATCACACTCATCATATATACACTTATTTTGATGAGGGATAATATTAACTAACTTCTCAAACTCTTAGCTCATGGCATTGGACCATTACCATAGATCATCCTCACTCTCATTAATGTCATATTCAAGGTCTCCTTCATCAAATACAAAAGAAATTACATGGTTCTTCTCACCATAGTGATATATCATGCTCTTCAATATATCATCATCATATACATGTATCAAGTAATTACCTTCAATAGATTGTGAGGAAGGATGTTCAATACTCACATCATATTGCTCATATGCTCCTTCATGGATGATATAGGTGCCAACGTTAGTTTTTTCAAAGTAGGTATATGGATCATGTTTGTAATAATATACACCATACTAATATATAAATAAATTATATATGCCTTCAATCTTTTAGGAAGAACCATCATCTACAATAGATTATTCTTTCACATTGATGATACAATTAAAGTTTGAGCTTTCTGCTACATAGGTTTCAATGTGAAATTTAGAAGTGGATGAGTTTCTATGGTCACCTTTATTTCATATCATATCTTGAAGGATAATAAGGACCAATCAGCCAAGAGGTATCCTAATATATTGGCTATGAAATCTCTTGAAAGGTAGATTATAAAGTGGGGAAGCAAGTCAATAATCATAATGTCTTGAAGGATGGAGAAACTAAGATAATCATTCAAGAAAACCTTCAACCCTTTGATCAAACCCATTGACTATTTAGGTGTACCATCTAACTGAGGCACTCCTTTACTATGTGGTTCATACTTTAACCCCAATTTTTCTAGCTAGAACCTTGGGCATCATGGATGTGCTAACTATAATATCATCTATGTAGTTATGAACTATTTTGTTCCCCATAATGAGAGTGAAGTAAAAAGGTGGAGGATTATTAGATTTGGTATATGGTTACACAATTTAATAAGGATAATTAGTAAGAGGTACATGACCATTACCATGAAATAATGATGGAGGACTAACATGGATGGTGGATATCTATTTATGCAAAATATCTTTTTAGCTAAGAATATGAAGGCCATCGCAAAGAGAGATAGATGCCTTGGCACTATTTAATGAATCCATAATGTTTAGAGAAAAAGTGATTAATTTATATTGATTCCTTGGAGTAAAATAAGTGTTTGTAACTTTAGGTATTCAAGCATTTTGAATAGACCTTCCAACATTATAACTTGGAGGAGGTGTAGGAGTGTTAGGGACTGTCATGCTTATAGACATGAAATACTACCTTATAGGAGGACCAATTAAGATTATAGGGAAAACATTAGTATACCATAAATCCTTATCATTATCTCTATTTTTTTCTAAAATATAATTTCTTTTATTGAGATTAAAAGTATCTTCAACTATGAAGTTAATGAATATTTCTCCTTGAGGCTACCAACCTTCACTTACTTGCATTAGAACTTCATATTTTGTTAATAGCAGAGGAGTGAATTATTTTTGAGAAAATATATCTTGTTCCCCACCTTAATTTGAATCCATGAATTTTCATTGTTGTCACTCTTCTCCTTGGATCATATTTATATCCATCGGTACCATATCTCTTTTTCTAGAGGTGGATGTAGGATTGTACACACTAGTATGCCTATTAAAGTTAGGCTTCCCTTGACCTCTCCCTTAACCATATTGTAGGCCATATTGATGATGATGGGTATAGGGATTTTTATTCATAATTTTCTTCATTCTCTCTTTCATAAACTTATATTCTAAGAATTTAATGTGTTTATCTTTATCCATAGCATTATCTTCCATATTAGGATGAGTCCTTGATTTGATTATAACATTATGAAATTGGGAAACACTTGGAGTAGCAATAAGAATATTTATTAGTAGAGGCTTGGACACTATTGGAGGCAAATTACCATATTGAATGAGGTCATTATCATATATAAAGGAAAGGTCATATTTTTTAGGTATAGTGAAACCACCCATGGATTATATCATGATGGCAATATCAGCACTAATGACCCTCAAGTATGTAGGAAAGACAAATCTCTTCAGTTGTCTCATAGGAGGAGGCAATCCATGCCAAGTATTTTTAATCCTCTTATTGAAGTCATACATTATTTCCTTGAGGGATATATATATTACATTTATTTTTTGGATGAGTGAAGTGTGATCACTCTCATCCTCAAAAATAAATTTTAATAGAACTCCAAATTCATTCCATATTATGATGCAACCACTAGGCAAAGTCCTATACTAGTCAATTTCTTTCCCTCTAAGTGATATGGTAAGGAGTTTAATAAAAATATTAACCTTATTAACATTGTAAAAAATATATAAGTTAAATATATCCCTAATATTCTAACTATAAGTGACATGGCCTTCACCATTAAATGTAGGAGCGTTCTTTGTAGCATCAAGGGGAATTTCATCATAGGCATCAAGATGGATTGTATTTTTAGTGTTAAAGGTTGGGAAGGAATGATACTTATCCATTTTTTATTAAATATCTTCTGAGTTCTCTTGGTATTATTATCTATCAAAGTCCACTTGATCTTTAAATGATATAATAGGCTAAGGATGTTGAACTTCAAGGGGAAGTTCAAGTTGAAGAGGTGGATTGATAGGATTAAAAACTCTACTAGAATATTACCTAGTAAGGACCATAAAGAACGAGCATAAATATATGACAAAATAATGGTCTACAACCAAATTTTACCTTTAATATATATTCTAAATTCTAAGTAACACACCATATGTAGCTCATGTTATCAAGACCAATATTCACCTTCACAAGTTATCTTTAGGCAAATAGTCCCACTAGGCACAATGAAACTAATGTCACAAAATATTACACCCTAGAAGAGTTTTTTTAATAATACTCTAATATTTGGGTAGAATTTGAATACCTCTAGGCTTATGGGTTGCCTATAGTATAGGTAGATATATAGGTTTAAGGGATAACTCCTTAGATTTGCCTTTAAGCGCTTATCACTTACACTAATTAATTGCTTGATGGAAAAGGGGTAGAAATATGAATGAAAATAAAATTTTATGAGGGGGGTGATACACCATAATTATTTATAAAATATCATCATACTTATTTCACTAAGAAATAAGACATACAATACTAACTTCAATGTCCTAAGATGTTCTAACATTAGTATTTCAATATAGAGGTGATATGCATGAGATAACTCAAGGTAAGTGGACAATAGGTTATATTATATAATATAAGGACACTTTTACAACTTAATTGATCCAAACACACTAGATATACTCCATATGACTTGTTAGAATGAGAACTGTTTGCACCAAACATGAAAGGATAAGGACAAGTAAGGATATAAGATTATCACTAAACCTCACCATTCATCACTTCACACACTTAGAAAAGATTTTTGTGAAATAAAAAAAATATTTCATGTATTATTAAAATGAAAAGTAAAACATCAAACTAACAGGGCTTCACCATACATGGTGTGCATTTAAATACAAGAGCCAAAATTGCTAGTACTTATAGAATGTGGGAGAGGAGAGAGAGAAGAATGAAGTTAAATAGTAACAAGAATATGTGTCAAGATAAGAGAGAAATTTTATTTTTTAGTATAATTTATTATTATATAAACCATGAAACGTATATTTGGATAAATGTCCCTCAGAAGCATCAAACTCCCCAAACTTGGCATAGAGGTCTCTTGACTAGCTTCTTGAAATTATCCTCCTCATTGGATTATCTTCATTGATCCATAATGGACTAGGGATAGTTTACACATATTAAATATGATTATGAGGATAATAAACACCTCTAATATCCATTTTATGTTTCCTTAACCATTTATATTATTTTATATAAGTGTTCTCACTGCCTGTAATCACTATCATCCTTATTTCACTCATTCCTCACACTTGTCATCAATATGCTCATAATTTGTTAAATAAAATATTTATAAGGGGTTTTATGACACATTTAAGATTCATTATTTCCTTATATATATTATGTATACCTTAAAATTCCTCCCAATTCAATTTATCCCCTTCTCACTTGGTGATCACTCTTCATTCACTATGCCAGTTTAGACTGCCTAAATTAAATCTAATTATAGTGGTATTTGAGTGATTTAATTAATGTATATATGGATTTATAATAGGTCTCATTTGAACTTCAAAATTTATCCTCATCCTTTGAAACTTCTTTGTACATAAAAAACATCAAAAATTGTCAATAAAACTAGTTTTGTACATTGTCCATATAAATAGGGTAAAACTCAATCTAATGGGAAGGATCTTGAGGGATTTTTATAAAATAAAAAATAATTTACCTACCAAAAATACCCCTCTTGGATTCATTTATTTTCACCTTTTTCCATTAAGGTCATTATCAAGGGTTTTGGAGGGTTTTGAGTAGTTTTAACCCTTAAGGATTGTTCATAAAAGTTTGGCATTGAACCTATGACAAAATTTCACAAAAGGAAATTTTAGGACCATTTTAAATCATGTATAGATCCTTATACCTCCATGATAAATGTTTTCATAGATATGACCTTCCAAACATAGCCTCTCGAGCTCTTCCCTGTATTCTGTGCACCTTGTCATCTTCCTAGGACAAGAAATGACCTTTATGTGACCTTATCTACAAATTAAATGTTAAAAATCACCTTATAACTCCCCATGAATGTAATATTTTTTTTCAAGCCTCATCTATCCCTATAAGTGATATTAGACCCCTTTTAGGCATTAGTCCTAGTCTAGGCCTAGTGGACTTGACTATGTTTATGTAGTCATCACCATTTTTAAGTAGTTTCCTAAAATATCAAGGACTTATTTAGGTTTTTTAATTTATGTAAAAACTAACCATACCATTATGTAGTGACTTTAATACATCCCACCTCACTTTATTACTTCCTCATGCCAAACCTGTAGGGCTTGTTTATCTAAGAGTGCCCTCTATTTGAGATAGAATATAGGAAACTTTACCTAATGTTACAGGAAAAATAATGATATTATGGGATTATTAAAGTCATGGAAACCATATATACAAATTTACATGATTGGTTCACACTTTTATCATTCCAAAACATCATGAAACCTAAGGCAAACTTTTGTAGAACTCACTGTGTGCAAGGGAGGTGTGTTGACTATAGGTTGTTATGTGGAACCCATCCATGTTATAATTTCCATTGTCTTGTGAATTTTATAATATGGTAATTATAATTACTCTAAACATTTTCATCATCCTAACCTTTTACAACTCTTAAATGTATACCTTATATTTAGATAGACCTAGTTTATAATCAATTGCGTACCATGTTCCCCCTCAGAAAAGGGATGCTTGTAGGTGAATATTATTATAGGGTTATAAATTGTATCATGATATATGATCCAATTGGAATAATAAATTTTAATTTTAAATAATTTAGACTCACTCCATGCTTAAAGACTCAAGACAAGACTATACTGTCACATGTTAATACATTGTCATCTTATAATTGACTAGAGGTGACATTTTTTAGGGAAAACATACACATATAGGTGACTCTTTTATGACTCAATATTGGTATACCATGCATTATACTATTAAAAAGGTATCTAATCTCTCCTCTTATTCACTCACAACCATACCATTTATTGGATTCAATAAATAGTTAGACTAATAAATTATCACATATTATTATTGTACAGTCAACTATAGATGTCCATCTTAAAGCCAAAAGTGCCATTATAGGTGGTAGTTTGAATTAAAACCTTTAATATCAACTCCCTCATTTTTCCTTAATTTATTAGTACCATTATCAATTTAATAGGGTCATTTACCATAGAAATATTTCCCTATCATGCCACCTTGGACTATTAGATCATTTGAAGTTCAAATCAATGTAGATAATACTAAGAGCTTACAATTCAATATTGTCTCAAATGGAGGCCTCCTTTTTAACAACTATTGGGACAAAACACTTTCTCTATTTTTTCAAGGCCTCACTCTTATGATAAGTCTTCATGATGGAACACTTATGTTTGTATAGACCTTAGTACATCTCGCCATGAAAGGATAGAAAATAAGGTATGTTCCCTATTTCAAATTTTTTAAGGTAACAAGTCCCTAAAATATTTCTCCATATATGAACATGACTCCTCAAGTTTAATTGCTACTCCATAGCTCTATTATTGGTTTTTATGTCACCTTAAACATTTAAATACATTAATTAGGGCTCAAACAAGTTTCAACATTTGCATTTCAAGTACTCAGTCCCCTGTATGAGCTTTTTATAGGTGAACTTTTTAGTACATAGGGCAATGAGGGAAGGTTATCAAAAATGTTTATAGTGATGTACTACAACAAATCCTAGACCTTCTCAAAGTCCTCAATTTCTTCCTCTTAACCTTGTAGGACTTCAAAATAGTTATAATTTCCTAATTCTAACATGATTAGCCTCCTTGGTTGGTATGAATTAACTAAAATAAAGGGAAAAGCTATAGGGTGTGGGGATAAGCATCTAGAAAGGAGAAGTCAACTTACAAACAATGGGTCATAAATCAAAACTAGTTAATCCATAAAATCCTACCATGAAATATAAGTGGACTAAGTGTATTATCATCCCTTAGAGGCATTTGACCCAATTTCATTCTTATTGGTTGTACCATAAGAAAATTTGTTAACTATTTATTCATGCCTAATGAAGTGATAGATAAGTGATATGGTATTATTCCAATTTTAAGACTTATAAGTCAAGTAAAATGTAGTAGTGAACTTAATAAATCTGAATATTCATTTTAAAACCTTCTACACGTGCCAAAACACTTGCATAGGTCATATAATTACCAACACTTCTTCTTTTCTAACTATTTTCTTGATCTGACTTAATACCTACAATTTTTTAAATTATAACTACCAATAATGTAACATGAGGTAAATTAAATAAAAATTTGGAACACTTTTATGCTATAGGAAACCATACAACCTTCATTAATGGCTCAAATATGACCTTATGTGAGATAAAATGACTTAGGACTAGATTTGGCTATGACCAAAGTTAATAGCACATTATGTGACATTTACAGGACCATGACACACCCTATTACATCATAATAAATCCATATATTAATATTTTAGCTATAGGGGGTTGACTCAATATGACTTGTGGTCAAAATAGTCAACACAAACATAAGATACACTTTCTAAGTCTTAAAAGGTTAAAATAAGATGCCCCAACCTAAGCAAGGTCATTGGGTAAAAGGCTATCCCAACATTGAGACCATGTAATATTATGTATTACCTTGATATTTTAATTATATCTGAATATTAGTTTTTTACTATGATTAAATAAATATAGGAGGTCCATATAACTATGTTGTATTTGGAAACATAGAAATGAAATCCATAAGGATTGGTCTGCAATAGTAGGATAGGTATGAAATGAATTGTTGCACACTTTTTTACCCAAAAATACATATTAGTGGAATATATGGTTAAATTGGTATATATATCCTAGGGAATAATTATTGTAGACTACCTTTAAATTATGCCAATTAAGTTACAAAACATAGATAAACATATACAAAGTTTATTATGTTGAGATATGTTAACAATATAAATTATAACTATGCTATATATTGAAATGATAATAAAAATAAGATATTTAAATAGTTTTGATGCAAATATATATCCAATTTTAGAATAGGAAACAATATGACTAAAAGTGGACTTTAAATCAATTGTCTAATTTTGGAAATTATATTTATGTGGCCTCAGAGACTTGTGTCTAGCTCAGATGGTTGCATTGGTGCTTTTGTCTGACCTAGATGTACGTGTCCAATATGAAATACATATTGGATATGTATGTGAATACCTATAATTTTATAGGATTTATGTCACTTAGGGGTTTTTAAGGTCTCATAGGATAACTACCTATGTAAAATTATGGTGAATATTGAAAAGTACATTTCTAATTCTTAGTGAATTTAATAGAAAGTAGTTTCATAATGAAGGTGAACCCTAGGCATCACCTAAATAAAAAGTTTATTTTCCTCTATCAATAATATATGGTCACCACTCAAAACCTTATGGTCACCATCAATGCCTTGTGGTTACCATCCATACATCATGGATGCATGTCTGGAGCTTGTGGTCACTATCTAGGCCTTGTGGTTGGCATCTGAATCTTGTGGATGACATCTAGAGCCCGTGGACAACATTCACAATATGTGGATAATTTATAGAGAATTTTTATGGTTTATATAGTCTATGGATACTATTTAAACCATGTGTATGGTGTTAAGAGGCTAGGACACTACCTAAACCCTTTATATGCCATTTATCCCCTATGGACAGTGTTTAGAGCTTATGTATGACATCTAGAGTGTATAGATGGTGTCCAACCCCTATAGATGGTATGTATAGGTTATGGACATTGTCTAGACCATGTGGATGATGTCTATATATTTTTAAAAACATGTAGATCCTATGGACATCATCCAAATCCTAT
>JARHVA010004316.1:1147500-1162500 GCA_037957365.1 Torreya grandis | reverse complement strand
CTTTTCTATGGATGGAATCTCTATTGCAATAGGTGCCACTAAAATTTTGAAAAATATTTATCTTGATGATGATTTACTTGAGGGTATTAATACCATTCCTCCATATATATTTAGTTCCCATTAAATTATTCATGGATCTCAATTTTAGGATCTAAAAAAACTGTTGGTCATGATTCATCTAGTTCACCACCTAGCCAACCCATGAAGCTAAGCAATATTTTAATGAGTTGATGTCCTTTCCATTGACAAATATTATTATAGATAATGCTTTTGATTTTATATATGAAATCTCACATACTAATTTGAAAATATTGAAATCATGGGAGATAGGTGTGAAGGCCTTGGCAAAGGAAATTAATGAGCATTTTCATAACCACTAGTAAATATATTCTTTATATTATTCAATTTAAAATGATCCATCCAAACTTTACTTTTTACTTAACCAAGATTAAATGGGATCAATTATAGTTATCAACCCATCTAAGGGTAATGCTTATATGTTATGCTAAACATATTGGAAAATTTAAATGCAAAGGCACAAACATACTACAAAAAATGGGAAAGAGATCAAAACATTTTCCACCTTAATAATGTAGAGAGATAAATATTTGGTAAGAAATAAATTTTTTTATGTAATTTATTTACACTATTGTAAATTTTATTTGAAATAATTTCTTTTCCAAAATTTAATCAAAATATGAAAACCTAAATAATGAAGCACAAGTACTAAATATTCATCTATAAAAAGCATGCACACGCTTAAATTCAATAATTATATTGAAGGAAAAACTTTTGCTTTTAAACAAATAGAACATTACATTGAGGAGGATAATCAAATAACATTACATGGATCCATAAGTTATATTCAACGAGAAATTAAACACATATCCCTCTATACTACTCACAGGAGATGCAATGCATGAAAAAGGACACAAATTTACATTATAAATGCTACAATTGAAGATCTTGTTAGAGGAGGTGTCTTAAAAACTAATTCAATGAAAGGGGAAGTTTAGGTAGCATTATCTGCTTCATAATAATAAATTTTAATTTTTAGATTGAATGATGTATATTCACTTCATGTTGAAAATATTGTACTGTTAATTGCATCTTTGTCTTTAATGTAAATGGTAATTCTTAATTAGATACACTATGGAAATTTTATTCTAATGTATTTTATATTTATTATTTTGACACTAGATAATTTATATTGGATATGCAACTTTCAAGTATAAATATAGATCTATTGTTCTTTTTATTTCTTGCATTTTATCCATGACAATTTCAATGTTCTATTATAAATTTAATATTTAAATTTTTTAATGATGAAAATATAATTATTTTTTGTATAAAATTAAAAACCACATGAAAAAATCCATTCATATCAAAAAAATTGAAAATAAATATTTTCCATACATATAACCTAAATATATATTTTAACAAAGATTGAACTATTATAATGTAACTTATCATTATTTAAAAATAATACAATAACATAATTTATGTAATGTTGAAATTTAAATAATATTATTATTTTAGTGATTTATGTATTATTTAATCTAGTATGTTGTTTTTAATTTTATGAGATATAGAGGACAATATAAAAATCAATAACAAAATTGAAACATACAAAACTAAAGATCAAGAAGTTGAAACTTTTTTTAGTAGCCCATTCTTTATAATGGTCATTTGTATCTACTGTATTTGACACATATAAGGTCTACATATATGGATGAACTATGTAATTTTTTTTATTAGTGACTCCTCTTATTTTAGCGAGTGAATTCCAAATTTCATGTGCTTTATCATAGGGAAACACATCCATTGTATAATACAAAACATACAATCTCAAATATGTCTCAAGATTTATATCCAATATGTTATGAACTTTAGATTTAATAAAACATAATTAACTAAAAACCCTTTCATCTTACATAGGTCCCAAAATCATAATTTGGTAGAGTTATTATAGTCAAAAATATTCATTAATATTTTCTTGTAGGATGGTATTGGGATACATTTTTTTCCATAGCCTTATAATAGCACCATTTTTTGTTGGCTCATTTAGACATTTATATCGATCAATAATTTTGAGTCCAAAATGGGTTGACCAGGATGTCAATAAATATTTTAATAAAATACCTTGAATTTTAACTCCATTTGTATCTATAGACTTACAAAAATGTTTAATGAGAATGGCCATGTATATGAGAAAAAAATTATTGATTCATTCTTCACCATCCTCATCTCTCCAAAATATGGGATTCATCACTCCCATGGCATTAAAAAAACTCATCCCTTTGAAAAAATTATGCAATTTCCATAAATAAGCTATCATTTATCTTTCGCAACTTTATTAATGTTTCAAATATAATAGTATCATAAAGAATATGCATTACAATGAATTCTTCAATTTTTAATCTTACAATATCAACTATTTTTTGGAATGTGTGCAATGATATCTCCTTTCCATTAACGAAAATAAAAATATGATCCTTAATATTGAATTTAAAAAAGAAATTATCCTTAATATTTATTAATTTTTTCCAACTAATAAAAATAGGTTGTTTAAAACTATTTTGCCCCAAGTATAAGACATCAACATATTGACAAACTTATTTTATCAGATGTTTGAAGTCTACAATATATATGGATCTCTTTTGAGTGTGTTTCATTGAGAAATTGATTTAATTTAACACTGGGTTAATACGACATAGTGTCAGAAGCATTTATAAACATGTTAAATGGTACAATAATTTTTTTCTCTTATCAACTTCCATACAATATTTAAACATAAAACATGCCAATGGTAGATATTCTTCAAAAATTATGCATGCAGACTCATACATAGAGATCCATATTGTATAATTATATTTATTAAGATATTTACCATTGGTAATCACAATTTTAAAATTTTGAAACATTAAAAATATTTTCAAACTGCTTGACATATAAGTGTGTAAATCATAGATAAGTTCTTCCACTTTTGTGACATTT
This sequence comes from Torreya grandis, assembly GCA_037957365.1. Classification (NCBI taxonomy): domain Eukaryota; kingdom Viridiplantae; phylum Streptophyta; class Pinopsida; order Cupressales; family Taxaceae; genus Torreya; species Torreya grandis. Next base: position 1,159,503 of record JARHVA010004316.1, on the reverse strand, counting down.
TAAAATGTGCTTATAATTTTGTATGCAAGACCCATTTTATGGAGCATATAATGAATTAAAATCATATATGGGGAAATTGATATTTGTAGTCAAACATAAATAACATTTTTATTCCCTTTCATTACTTCTACACCATCAGGTCCAACACAAACTAACTTTGTAACTATAACATAATCATCCATCCCAAAAATATCCATCAAATTAGAAATAACCAACTTGTAAAGGTTTTAAACATTATAATTTTCAACCATTTTATATATATCTAATAGATGAGTTTGCCTAGAATGATTATAAAAAGTGTAAACATGAATAAGACCCATGTTGTGTTGTCAACTGACATGATCTAATCAATGTACAGTGATATAAATCTTTAGTTTTTAACCTTTTCTTTCAAATCTTCCTTCACAATCATTACACAAGATTTTGCCATGTTCCAAACAATCCCATATAATATTGTGGAATGCTATGAATTCTATTATGTTAAAATAAAATATTATAATATATAAAACTAGATATATGTATGTATTTTTTCAAATGTGGTATAGTATTAAGAACTGCATATTTTTGGCAAGTTTATTAGACTGAATAAATTTTCCTATTTTATATGTAATTTTTCTTCCTTTCTCCACTAGATGTCACATACGTATCTATTTTTTTCATAATCTACTATATATCTAAAATTCATTCGTTCTTTATAATATTTCCATCTATGTGTTTTTTTGATTTTTCCATCTTCTTATCCCACTGACATATATACTTTTTCATAATGTTTCTCAAATGTGTCCATTTTAAGTTGTATTTTTTTGCCTTTTCTTAATTTTGAAGTACATATTGTATATTTACATTTTTATTGGGTAGAATTACTATTTTTTAGATATACTCAATCAATTAAAGGAAATTTCACTACCCTGTCAAACTTAAAAGACCTTCCAATTATCCATCTACTTCTCTTTCTTCACATAAATTTTTGAAAAAAAATTATTTATTGAACTTTAAGTCTATGGATTAGAGGTTATATGCACATAATAATTTAAAATTTTATAAAATATTTGTTCTTTACATATTTTAGGAACCCAGATAGACTCAATCTCCTCTAAGTGTATGCATTAAAGGGTGCATCAGGAAAGGGGTCGGTAGATCATTGGTGCTTCATAAGATTGTTGTCCATTATTACCACATTATTACTAATCCAACCATCTCCTAAAATCATTCCCTAAGATATTACTCCTCATTTTCATACTCCTTCAATCCTTTCCCACTTTCCATCTTTTCTTCCTCACCTTAATCCTCTTTGGTTAGTCAGTTTTACCAGGTCGAAAAGGTTGACTCTATACATTTTTTGGTGATTTTCACTTAGGAACTAGAATAGTGAATAAATATTTGAAATTGTGCTAGGTGGAATAGGTCAACCCTATCAGATGATATTTTTGGAAAGATTTAGGATCAAATCTACCAATATATAAAATATCATTTGCTCATTATTTTATATGTAATCAAGAGTTATTATTTACTTGTGCTTATTTACAATCTGCTCTTCCACCATTCAACTTGAGGAGTCTTAGATTAGGGTTTCTACTTGGAGAATATAGTATTGTAGATAATTATTGGATATTTTGGACTTTCTTAGTGATACTTAAAAACCAAAACAACCTCTTATAAATCCCTTTTGGCCAAGGGAGATATTGAGTCTTGATGGGTTCATCATTTAGGTAAGTATTCTCTAACTTTGCTCCTCTCTTTAGTAGATCTAAGTAGCATAAGTATTGGATTAGAATAATATTACTCTTATTATTTCATGTATTAGGGTGTTAATCATATATATATATATATATATGTATATATATATATATATATATGTATATATATATATATATATGTATATGTATATATATATATATATGTATATATATACATATATATATGTATATATATATATATATGTATATATATATATATGTATATATATATATATGTATATATATATATATATATATCTATATATATATATATATATATATATATATAAATATTTTCCTATACATGATTTTTTTTACTAACCCCTCATACTATGCCATAAACTCTAGTGAGCACTAGATTAGATTTGTTTTACTTGTTATTAGTTTAGTGAGAAATCAAAACATAAGACTCCCTTAAGGTTATTATATTATTGTGATTGATTGGAGGCTTTGAAACACCTCCTATCATCACGTATTATGATAATATATCCCCTAATTAGTTTTAGTAGATCCCCATATTGGTCATGTTATCACTTAACAAATGTGTCCCCAATCGAAAGTGTATGGTATGATCAATCTTATCTAAGTTAGGATTGATTTATAGACATGATGCATTTATGATTGGATACATTCTAGTGAACCTAATGTGAATCTAAACATTTTAGTTATTTATTTTAATTATTTCATTATTGTATTATTTTTATTATCATATATTTGTGATATTAGGTCAACTATATCAACATAGGTCTAACTTTTATGTATAGGTTTAACAACATAGTCACATCCATATGACACTATTATGTTTTTGTAGGTTTTCAAAACTTTAGTTTAGACTACTAGGTCAAGCCATTTAACCCTATACATTTTCAAACTTTTAGTTCAACATACTAGGTCAACCCAATCGACCTTATACATTTTTAGGTTTTTAGCAAATAGAATTTGTAAAGCTAGGTCAACCTAGTCAACATAATTAGTAGAATTTACAAGTACAAATCAAGGTTATTCAATGCCAATATCATTTTTCTCTATGTCCTCCAACCCATCAAGGTTCCTTTATATCCTTCTTTATCATTTGTCACATTTGTTATCATTTTTTCATAGTTTGTAGTCTTTAAAACTACCCATGTATAGTCAACTAGGTCGACCATGTCAATGTAATTATGTATTTTGTGTTCTATCTATAAATATAGGTCAACTCTAGTAATGTAGTTAATTTTTAGACCTTAGTTATATAGTGTATAAGAAACATTATTAACCTTGTTCTGTATTCTTTGCATACACTATTGATTGAATCAACATTGTACTATGTTTCAAAGTTGGAATTTACTCTTATATGATAGTAATTAACTCACACTTCCATTTATTATTATTTCCATTATTATAATAGATCACATAGTATAATTAGGTGGTTTTCAATATAATGTTTAGTTTCACTATTTTCTCTTTTATGTACACACTACCAAATCAAAAAATTTTAAAAAACATTTTAATAATTATCTACCCAAGGCCTAATTACTTGGATTTCATCAACAAAGAGGAATCCAAATTTATTTTCTTACCAAGTATAAACACATATTTAATGGTATATTTTGTCTAAGCACCCAACACACTTATCACTATGGTGTGTGAAGTGAGGGTGTAGACCCCAATACCAACCTAGTACCATTGCCAATATAGATCCCTTTTAGCCCAAACTTCTTGAAACAATCCTTAAATTGTTTTCTAGTTCATTAAAAACATCCAACTTCCTATCAAATTTTAAATTACACTCTAATAATTTAACAAAATTTAGGTTGACCACTTATTTATCTTTTGCTTTCTAAGTCAACTACTTGCTCTTTGTTTAATTATATGTTGTATTATAAAAAATTGCATTAGCTTTTGTTGGTGTGAGGTTTTGTGTTATGTGTTTCCTTTCATTTATTACTTTCCTTAAGTACTTAAAAAATTATTCTTGTTTTAGTACATAGTCATTTCTATCAACATAGTCTCTTACAAACTATCTATTTTCCCTTGTTTATTATACTAGGTCGACCCTATCAATTATGTATAATTTCCAACCCCTATTTTATATACTAGGTTTACCCAATCAAATTTTTACCTTTTTTTGCTTTCTCTATTTGCCGATCTAGCTCTCTATTTTTCTTTCTTATAATTTTTTTCGTTTCTCTCAACTCATCATCAAGTCTCCTATCAAAATATTCTTGGATAATATAAATCCATTTAGATATTATATAAGATGTTAATTTCTCCCTCTCTTTTCCTCCTAAGATCACCATCACTCTTGGGGTACCTTTTCCCCTCCTTCATCCATCACTTATAACATTATAAAAATCATATCTCAAGATGAAGTTAATGGGTCTAATCCTTTCTAAACTTACTAAGATATTTCTCATCTTCAAAACATTCAAACTAATGTGAGAGAAATTGACACAATTTTAATCAAAATTCCTAATAATAATTCATCTTGTAACAACCATTAACCTAATGCCAATTAATGGAATCCTCCTACCAACACCAACCCACCTCTTGATACAACTCAAATTATTGCCCAAGTTATTCGACAAATGAACATAATACCAAACTCCAGCACAAATCAAATTATGTAACTTCAACATCATTTGATTAATATATCAAATCAACCAACTATTCATCCTCCACCTCTTAGAGATGACTCAAGAAATGTTATTCCTCAACCCATAATGAATAACAAGATGCTTCAAACTATTTAGAGTGAGAATTTATCTCCCTTCATTGTGTCCATTGATATTGGTAACATATCTACAACTATAAAATAATATGTGATTAAATACATAAAATTAAAATCATAATCTTTGTCAAAATATTCCATTAGATTATATTTATAGCTTCATTTCTCTAATTGGGTCATTGTAAGGGTTTAACAAGGGTTTTAACTTGTTTTGACTCTTAGGCCTTGTTCATAAGAACTTGATGTTCAACATATAAAAAAAATATTACTAATGTTATTTTAAAGGACCTTATTAACATATAAAAATTCCTTTAGTCTCCATTCAAAGCACAAAGGGAGGTATGAACATTTGAAGTTACCTATTCGAGCTTGATTCCTCATTCCCACAGGCCTGAGTTGGTCCTATAGTCAAAACTAACCTTCCTTGTGATTTATATACATACGAAGGGTTTTAATAAATATTATATTATCACAAAATATTTATCAAATTTATTTTTAATAATATCCAAAGATATAAATGTTAATGACTTTTCATTTGGACATTAGCACAAAAAACTTACCCTTTAGGCTTGACTATAACCTTTATGGTTTTGGATATTCTATTTCGATTAATCCCTCTATGATTTTTTTTAAATTTTTTATTATATGTTTTAAAACCTATTAAATCTCCTTTTAAGTTTAAAACAGCTCTTAAGACCATCCATTTCCTACCCTTCTGTAAATCTGCCAGTTTGACCTCATAATGGAGTGCCCTCTATTTGAGCTAATATATAGGGAACTCTCCTACTTCCTTAGACTATGGTGGATATTTTATATGTTTTATTAAGTTATAAACATGTTATATACAAGTTTTAAATCCTTTATAACCTCATTTGACCCATTAATTATTTGAAAACCCAAATATGACCCTTGTAAAGTACTATGTGTAGGATTTGTTGGTGTAGATTGTGTATGTCATTATTAGAGCCCCTTTATTCCACTAATTAGCATATGAAAGATCATATTTAATTTTATATAATAATTATTAATTAATATCTAAATCATTCATTACACTATACTTTTATTTACCCTTTCACACAGCTTGAATTCTCAAAATAAGGTGTCCTTCCTGACTATGTCTCTGCCCTTAGGGTACTATACATATAAGTGACCTTGGGTAGTTTAACCTTTGATAAAATGATAAAATACATTATTTAATATATTAATATTAATTTATCATATATATATATATACCTATTATTTTCACCTTTATACTTTCTCCACATTAATAAACTTCAAATCTTGCTCTCTACCCATCACAGTCAACTATAGTTAACTGTGTGAGGCCCTGTAGGTGATGTTCATATGGTCTAGGACTTATTTCATGTCTAATGTATTATTTAAATTTATTAAAATGATTTTATAACTTTAAATTATCATCTCATACTTGAAATGAATTATATTTCCAAGTTTGTGAAACTCAATCCTCATAATAACCCTACAGCCAGCCTGTAGGTTACATCTTACATGATAGGATACCTGTAGGTGTCTATGGAGATTGAAAAGATGAATATTAGAATAATTTTAATGACATTAATTTCCATTTTTACATAATTACATAAACTGGACCATTCCAAACATGAATTTATGTTTCATTTGTTTCTTATGATGTCAAAAAGCCATTTAAAACTCAAAACATGTAGATGCTAATGCATGTTTTTAGTGTATTTCTAGGAAAATTTGAGCCCTAAAACCATCACCATCCACCGATATTATTGACTTAATATTTTTAATATTTAATATCCTATATGAATTCTACAAGGTGTGTTTATTTAGAGTCATTAATAACCCTTGCAAATGTGTTGTGAGATATCCATAAAACTAATAGGTGCTCTATTTTTGCATTTTAGGAATCTAGTCTCAAAACACAATCATCATCATTAGAAGTTGATACCTATATCAATATACCAATATAAAATTCATAACATGTCTACCATGATTTTAAACTAATTCCTAGGACTTTAAGAAAAATTTCAACTTGTTCAAATCCCTTCATTAAGTGCCCTTAATTCTCTACTAATAAATCTTATAGGTGGACATTGTCAAGTCTATAAAAAATAAATAAAAATATGGATAATGTAAATTATTTTAAATTATCATGAATTTTGAACCAATATCAACACTCTAAATTCACTCCTCATTCTTCAAAATGTCTTAAACCATTACTAAGATTATCACCCCTGTATGACATCATCAATGAAGGTTCCTGCATATAATTATGGGTTGAATGCAAATAGTGAACATGAAATGGAGTAAAAGTGTGTATGAAAGGACTAATGGAAAATAAAAGTCATTTATAATCCCTCAAATAAATTATTTCCATCAAGGATATCTTAATACCAATTCTGAAACATCCATTTCAACATGAAAATATCTTGCATACATCTGTAACAAAGCCTATAAGGGTCTTACGAAGTTTGTGTTGGATTTCTAGAGATTTCAAAAAATATTAAACTTATCCCAAACATATAAATGAACTCTCTCTATATCATAAATAATTGTAAAACTAATACACCTCATTATAGATCCATGAATAGGTTATAGAAGCTCTAATTATGTGACTACAAGTGAAATTGAGGAAAGAGTTGACTATAAGGATGGAAAAGCTAAAAGATACCCAAAACATGATATTTTGAGACAAATCGTGAAGGTAAGTGATAACTATGACATGGATACATGTAAAAACACAATATCCTATTCATATGAAATCCCTTATAGGGAATTCAACCTTTTACAAGTGGAAAATTTATTGAGACTGCACATGGTGGTACCTTCCTAAAACATGACACAAATTTTCCATTAAAAAAATCATGAAACATGAAACTAAGCATGGAAAAAATCTGAGAAGATATCCAACATCCTCTAGAGTCAACATCACCAACTAGTTCATATGGACCTACATAAACTGAAGTAAAAGCTATAAGATGCATGAAATCGAAAGCAAAAAAGCATAGTCAACTTCATGAGGATGGTTCATAAATCACATACCACCATTATTTAAAAAATTATTATGAAAATTAAGGTATATAATTTTAATATCACCTCCCCAAATCATTTGATCTAGAACCTCCCTTGATGTTTGTACCAAGTACAAACCTGAAGACTAGTTTTGTGTGCCTAAAAGGATGAAAAAAGAGAAGAATAGTTTTAGGCCAAAAATTTCAATAATATATCATTTTAAAAATTTAAATAATATTTATTAATTTTAAGGGAAAATTTATGATCTTATCCCATGTGGCACACTTCCCCATGGGCTATACAAATTCAAAACTTCTTCTTTTTCCTTGGATAACTACTATTTCTTCTAAAAGACCTACCACTTTTCAGTTTTTATAGTTTATTAAGATAAATGAGGACATGTTTTACATTAAATAACCTTTTTTAACCTTCACATTTCCATAAGAGGCCATATAACTCATTTAATACTCTATTTCTGACCCCAAAATGACTCAAAATGATAAATGGACTAAGAGACTAATTAACCAAGGATAATATAACATGAAATCACACTAAAATACCTATAATACACCTAATTAAAAGATATAAAACCATTGAAATATCTAAAAATTTAAGTTTTTCCCTATAGTTATCCTAATGTGACTTATAAGTCAAATTTGGTCAACAAATTAGTGACTCATAAGGGTAGTATGCCTGATATACTAACTAGACCAGTAGCCATATCAGTCTATTAAGCTTAGGTATTTATCTAAAGTATAAAAAATATGGATAACTTTGACCATTTGATAATGATTCTTTTATCAAGACAAGAACACTTGACTACCTCAACCACACAATATAAAGGACACACACAAAGCAAAGAAAACACACTAACAAGACACACATGTCCTAATAGCACTTAGGCAAAAAACAAGAAGTAAAAAACTTTATACAACCTAATAAATAAGCATGCCTCCTTTTACAATATCAAAAATAAATTTACTTGCATCTTTTTCTTCATGAGAGAAATCATGGTGCCAAGCATGTTTCTCTTTAGATTGAACACTTCATAAATCAAGCCTACTTCTTGGCATCTCAATTTATATGTTCTCAAGTAGACCATATTTAAATAGGTATTCTCTTATCCTTTTACACATATCTCATATTATTTACCACTCTTTATCTCATGATCAACTTTCATCTTCTTTGTAGGCATGACTTCAAGATGAATGGTTTCTTGTTCCTTGGCAGATTGAGGAAAATAGAAACTTGTCTTAACCTCCAAAGGATGATGTGGAATTTTATATTTCTCATATATGACATGTTGGACAATTTCATATTTATCACCATCAATTTTAATTATCTCTAATGAAATAGTACACACCTTGAGAGATTCAAACTCATTGCAAATGTTTTCAAACTGCTAGCACAAGTCCTCATCTTCATTTTGATCAACATCATGAAGGGGAACAACAAGAGAATCTCTTTCATCTTCTTCCTCTTATTCAACACTTGGGACATATTGATGGCTCTCAAGTTTTATCCTAGCTAACGTAATTTGATCTTTCTTCTCAATGGATGCAAGATTCTTTATCTCTTTCTCCATCTTGGTGATGCCAAGACTAGGCATCTTAAAATTTGATGACCTAACTCAATGAGGCTACCAAGGATTTTTACTTTATTCAATCAAGATTTATAAATTTTCCTTAACCAACTGATCTTCCTTAGGTTCCCATACCATAGGTCCATCAATGAAAAGGGTGATGGGGTGAGGACAAGGGGAACTACTTGGTATAGATAGAACATAGGGCTCAAAATTAGATTGAGAATACATTAGAAGGGATTCTTTTGGGAGTTATTGAGGAAGGGTAGGCAAACCTTGGGATAAAATAACTTGGTTATCTTCCTTCCACTTAATAATCACTTCATTTAATTCTAATCCAATTTGACCACTCTCTTGAGGAATGTTATATGGGGTGTGTTTAGGCATAGAATCTTCTTTGGGATATAAACCTTCCATCACGCCTTAACATAAAAATCTCATCTTTGATTCTAAATCTTCAATTTTCTTAGATAATTTCTCTTGGAATTTTTTTTATTGAAGTTCATAGGCATAATAATGAGGATGAGGAGTACAAAAGGGCTAACATGGAACACAAGAGGCCTCTTGAGGAAGGGTTTGAGGGTCTTACAAAGGATCAACTTCACACTCAATAATTATTCTATCCTCTCTCTTCCCCCATGATTCCTCTATCTTATTCAAACTTAGGATGTTAGTATTAGAAGTATTTTCTTGAGGTGATAATATTGTCTTTTATAAACTCTTAGCTTATCCTCTAAATATGAAACTAGACCACTCACATCTAGCATCTCACTTGTGATCCTTTGCCAATTGGCTCTCTCAATAGATTCTCACTCTATTTTGAATAGCTATAATGCATCTCTCACCTTATTCATAAGATAACTAGGAACCTATAGACAATATACCTTTTGTGTGTCAAGATCCAACATGTACCTATCATATCCCAAAATATTTTTCTTAAAGGTTGTAATGGACTGAGTTGATAAGTGGCTAGGTTGAATAGGAGGATCAAGATATTGAGAAGGTTGGCTATATGACCAATACACTTAATTAATGGCACAATACACTTCATGTTGAAGATATTACACTTCATGATACAGATGATTAATAACATGATCTTATTGATAGTGAATGGCACAATCTTGAAATGTCTAACCAACTTGTGAAAAATAGAACTCAACACCAAGTTTAGCCATGGAAATTCATTAGGAAGCAAGAACACAAGGAATGGTTATCAACAATATTCAAAAGGAATACCTAGGTTCCTTGACTAATTGATGTAACTTTGGGGTCATTATTGATGTTTGGATATATGCCTCCAAAGGTTGATTGTTGAAAGATAACACCAAAAATATTTCAACCTCTTATACCAAGAGTCTCACTTAGTGTGCCAAAACTATTATCACTTGTATTTTCACCCTTTGAGGAGATTTATAAGCTCTCCTCATCCAAGTGGAATAATGAAAACCCCTCTAGGCATGTGGGTAGCCTAAGGATGAAGTGAATCTCTATATAGGGCTAGCTCCCTTGATGTACCACTTTGGATCACAACTACACCTAACATTTGGTAGGGTGAAGGGAGAGAGAAAAATGAAATCAAACTATCCTAAGGGAGGTGATACACCAAATTTTATGATGACTTCCAACTAGATACATGTTACACATGAAACTAAGAGACTAAAAAAATATACACTTATCAAATATACATCTTCTCACATCAATGTTACATTATGAGGTTATGGATGAATGTTTAGGATAGAAAGACTAGATAAGAGGACTTGAATGGAACTAGTGAATATAGTAACTCACTCAACCTTGACACTTCCTATAATACTTCACATGCCCTATAAGAAGAAGCTTTCCAACTGTAAATAAGATGAAAGAATGAGATAACATGCTAAGGAATCCATAGTCTTCACTAAGCAAGATCCAACATTCAAGTATAACACACTTTGAATAGTCATTAAAAGGTAAAAATAAGTAGTATTATTGATCAAATGATATAAAAATGAGCAAGGCTTCCCCATAATTAGGTGGAACATAAGTTACAATGGCCAAAATAGCTAGTTCTTATAGAATTGAGAGAGATTTGAGAAGAGATAAGTCCAAGGGTCATAAATAAACTTTTTATGATGAAAAAATTAGGTACTTGTGCATGAGAAAAGGATTTGGGATGAACCATGCAATTTCCAGAAACACAAGTTTCCATTCAAGTCATAAAACTCATGAAAAGTGGCATGAAACTCCTCATTCTAGCTCAAAAACCTAACTTCATGATTTGAACCTGTTGGAAAATCCTATAAATAATTAGGGATATGTATGATGATTGGAATTAAGTGGAAGGATTTCAAACATTCCTCTCCATCCATTGTTTTCAAGCTTGATCATTTGGAAACATTTGGAAAGGAGATATCACTGTTTGTACTCTAAGAAACTCCTCTTTCATGCACCCTGCACACTTGTATTATAAAAAGGCATAAGTTTTTAATTAAAACATGTGAGAGGGAGTGGATTACACCTTTAAATACCCTTCATGGCCTTAAAATCATCGGAGACACCTTAAAATCAACTCACTTGAAGTTTTTCACCCTTCTCACTAGCTTGTTCACTATGCCAATTTTCACTAGTTAAGATGAGATCTATTATTTTCAAACTTATAAAATTTTAAAAGTAATTAAATGTCCATATGGATTTATTAAAATTTCATAATATTCCCTCCAAACTTGATTACATCTCTTGAAACCTCTTGTAGCCTAAAAACACACAAAATAATAAAAAGTACCTTATTTTGTACCTTGTATATATAATTATATATAGTAAAAAAGGGTGGGTATGATATTTATAGAGTCCTATACAAGTTCTAATCATCATCCTAGTCAAAATAGTCCATTAAAATAACTTCTAGCTTCATTTCTACAATTAGGTCATTATAAGGGTTTTAGCCTATTTTGACCTCTTGGGTTTAATAAGGGTTTTAGCCTATTTTGACCTCTTAGGTT